>JAQGBY010001296.1:0-30720 GCA_034698785.1 Mycogona germanica
AATTTTTTCATTTTAAATAATAGTTTACTATTATTATATTAGAAGAGTTATCGCCAACTCTCGTTCGTCTTTTTCGTACGGTCTGTCCCGGGCACAACCCCCATTTTTAATGAATATAAAAGCATGCTAGATGCCAGATGGGCAGACTATTAACAATATATAACAACAACACATGTAGATTGGTGCTATAATTTGAACAGTAAATTACTCATTATTTACAACTTGTGGGGGCACTCTTTCATCGTATGTATTAATGCATCCAGGGCACTCTTAAACCTCACCATCTAGAAAAATCAAAATTCAATGGAATGATTCTGACCCTTTACTCCATTCTTTGTACTTGGCCTCGCGAACGGCCTTTTCTGCCTCCTCCTTGGCCTTTTCCCGACCCTCAGCGTCCAAATCTCTTTGTTTGCCACTGGCGCGATCGCGCACAATAGTCTGGGCATTGCGACCTAAAAACTCGTCGCCGAGCTACGAAACCAAACAAATAACAACCAATTATAATGATTGAATAAAAATTAAATCAAGAAAGAAAATTAAATTTAACATGTTCAAATTCACATTTAATTCATTCGGAATTCAGTATTGTGAAGATAAATATGACTTAAAATCACGCCAGACCATTGTCAGAGTTGACCTGTATGTCTAAATAAACGATAATTACATTGGAAAATTACTAGAAATATTTAAATTAACTTAATGGACTGTTGATGAAAAATTCACACATTCAACATGACACATTCAACTACTACTAGCAGACTTTACAAATTAAACGATAGATATTTTATTTTTACCCATTGAACGATATAAATCAAAACATTTATCACACTAAGATTCAAATTATCAGAGTGAGAAAATATTTTTGCGTTTCTGTAGCTCAATGTCCAAACATTCATGTACCGTGACGTAAGCGTACAAAGGAAGATGTAAGAAAAATATCCAAAACGCGACTACCAAACCACTAACCTGCTCAAACATTCTCTGCTCGCGTTGTTTGGCGGCGTCGTTTTCAGACTTGAGCGTGGCGGCATCCTGCAAACCGGCCATCTTGCCGTCCAGCGTTTTGGTAGGGAGAGACTTGATACCGGTACTGCGCTTGCCATCACCTGAGGAAGAACATACTTGCACAATTGGTGTTATGAAAAATCAGCCATAGTGCCTAAGCATCAAGAGGGGTACTGAAACGCCTGTAGTGCAGAGACTACAGTAATGGGAAATAAAAAACTCTAGGTGTAAGGAAATTTGACAATTTGCTGCGTCTAAAATGAAGCCATTTTCGCTCAATCAATAAAAATCAATAGAATTTCTCCGTAAGTCCGTCCGGCATTCTTTGTAACTCGCACAGAACAGGAGTGACATAGGATTTTGATTTCGCTTAATTTGCTATTAATTGAGCTAGTAGGTTCTTATTTTAAAATAATTTTTTCGGGTTTCTTTGGAACTAAAAAGTTAAATTATCAAATTGTTAGATCTTCATTTAATTTCAAGCATTCAATCAGTAATAATTCTTCTGTTCTTTATAATCTTTATTCTTTAAAAGATTTCTCCCGCCATAGACTACTCAGGGGCTACTTGCGGTTACGTTTTGTAATTGTAATCTTTACATAATTAAATATGAGCATGAGGACAAATTTAGAAATCTAAAATCATAGACTTCATCCAAGTTCAAAATGATGTTACCACGTAACGTCAAGCAGCGGTACTTACGAGAATCAGATCGAACTGAAGATCGGTCAGACTTGATTGTGTCTGCCGGATCCCAGCGCGATCGAGCCACCCTGCCTTCATTCTTCCCACCCGTCCTGGCAGGCGAGTCCTGTTGTGATCGTCTGGGTGGTGACTGATCAGAATCGACTTCCTCCTTAATTCTTATCGCCCCGCGCAAATTTGTTTTTCCATGTGGCGGTGATTGGTCTGAGTCGCTGTCATTCTTGGACGTCGCGTGGTCAGTCAGGTTATTCCGATTTCCTCTTCTGGGTGGCGATTGATCGGTATTGGATCTCTTTTGACGTGGCGGATTGTGATCGGTGATATTTTTTTTGCTCCGTCTTGTCGGGGATTGGTCGGAAGCGTTTTTGTTTCTTCTAGGTGGGGATTGATCGGAATTATTTTGTGCTCTTCTGGGTGACGATTGAGGGGACCTATTACTGTCAGGTGATTGGTCCAGACGCCTTTTGTGCTGACCAACCCATGGCTGATCCGGCGAGTCACGTGCCTTGCTCCGTAAAGGTGACTGATCAAAAAAGTCTTTCGCCTCACGACGTTTGGGAAAGGATCGGCTGTCGACACTCTTCCTCGGCTTTCTGGCGCTACCCAAACCATCAGGCGACCTGTCAGGGTGGCGATGAGGCGCTGATCCGTCATCTTCTGAGAAGGACTGGTCACCACCGTCGGAGTCGTGCCGGGTTCGCCGTTTCACTTGTGGTGGTCTGACAGGTGACAGGTCCGCGTCGGGGCAGGCAGTCGGACTGTTGCTTTGGTTGCGGGCTCCTAGCACTCGCCAGCGGTTGGTCCGCTGGAATGCCTCCATCTCAATGATTTCGGCCGGTCGCTCGTCCACAACGGCGGCAACCTGTGGTGCCTCTTCACCATATTCGAGGTCAAGTTCGTTTGATGCCATGCTGGCCGACAAGTAGCGCAGGTCAATGTCATCGTCCACGATTTTCGATCTAGCAAATGTAAAGAAAACGAAGGAATATTCGTTTTTATTGCAACTGTATAAAAACACTAAATATACTATTAGCATTATAAGGGTTAACTGCTGCGTTTGTAAATTCGAAAACGAGATATAAAACTCCTGCAAATTTATTTTAATGACACATATAAAAAAACAGCTTTTTGAAAAAGATTTTCTCCTTGTGACATGCCAAAAAGTTCAGAATGTGCATTCTTTACTACTAATATAATCTTAGTGCCAGTCAAGTACATGCAAAACACGTAAAGATATCACATTATAAATTATACTTGCTTGATATTGACGATCATATTTTTCCTGCCTAGCCTACGGTGGCACATATTCATATCATATTAACATTGCACTGTTACCAAATGATGCGGTTATAGGCATTTTTCCGAAGTTTAGCCCTGATGCACCACTGTTCAACGCGAGCTGGGGATGTATTGGTATGCTTTGGCAAAACCCAAAACGTCTTGTGCCCTATTCATCCGAATCTTTAGCTCTATCTTTAGCTTTCTATTACATGATAAGATAAGATGTTTGTTTTGCTGGTGGACCTCCTTAACAAATATCTCACAACCCGCGACACAGGCCTTGGAAGCAAGCCACTACTTCCAACACCTCTTGCAGCCGGTTATCTGATTAGCGGTTTGCTCAAAAAAGTCCATGTAGACCTGTCATACTGTGACCTAAATAACCAACCACTGCTTTAGATCAATCTTGAAATATAGCCCTAACTAACTTACTTTCGAATATCAACCTTAACGGCGGGCCTTGGCTTGATTTTCTTGCTTTTTTTCTTGTTCTTGTCATCTTCAGAGCATAAATATCGCTTCAAATACTCTTCTTTACTAACCGACGCATTGGGGGCCGCCATTTTGATTAAGGAGAAAGCGGAAAAGGGGTGGGAAATATGTCACAGACGGCCACGAGGAGGCGCCAGGATCACCACAATGGTGGCCAAATAAGAAAGGCGCGCAATTTAAATAAGATGGCGCTGCAGAGCGCAATTTCCATTTTACTTTACATAATCAAGGCGTAATATTTCTACTATTTTGTTAAATCACATCTTCTCAATTATTTTAAAATTGATTTGGGACAAGTTACTTGGATGTACATAAGATTTATTTTCGTACTGAAAAACTTGAAATCATAATGGTGCATCGATGTGAAACTAAATCAGTATATGTGATCGGCAAGAAAGATGTGTACAACAATATATATAACTCTGGGTGAAAAAATTAAATAAATCATGACTATTTCCGAGCTACATTAAACTGTATAATCTAAACAAATTGTTTCACCTATACCAAGTCACATTTTCAAATAGTAAACAAGAGCACAATTTTAATTCCGGTTCAAAACGGGAAATTCACAAAAAATACTTTCTTGTCAACATTTATAATCTAGTGATCAATTGGATCTTAACAAAACGGATCATTAAAAAAACACCAATAAACATCAACTAACAGGCGAATTTAAACATCATCAATCGCATACTTCAACATAATTTAGTCATGCCTTAAAGGCACTCGACTAACGGGGTAATTTTTCTATTTTTGTTCAAATATAGATGTGTACGGAGTCGTTACAAAATAGTTATTTTCACGCGCATGTGCGGAAACTACCAAGAAGCTATTTTCCTATCGGGAGGCAAGAAGGCTAGCACCTTCTGAACAGGACAAAAATGTTTCTTGATGGAACAGGAGGCCAAACAACCTGTATGGAAACGCCATAAAAGACCAAAAAACTCAAAATGTTGTCAAGTCTCCTGAATAGATTGTTTCGATATTTCCTTAACATTCCTCTAGACATGTTCTTATATTCTGGCTGAGCACGGTGTTTTACTCTACAGACTATGAATCAGATTATATATTATTATTTTTAATCAATTGTAGAGACTAGTAAAAAAACGAGGGCCTGCCTCGGAAATCGAACCCAAGACTGTCGTGTCACAAGACAGTCCTCAAAACAACTGACCTGCTCTATTTGTCATTGTCGTACTGGCCGATACATTCAACACGAAACCATGCTTAAAAAAAGCAATTAATTTCTCTAAATCGTACTGGATTCGAAATTATGTTCTTAATCGTTACTGCAATGAAACGGAACATCGAAAATAGTCGGAGTTTCAGAAAAATAAGATCATTACTTTTGAATTAGTTTCAATTCGCAAATTGAGCCATCAACAGTTTTATCAGCACAGGCACACAATTATTTTGAATCGGCCATGAATCGTACAACATTATCTCTCTTAATGACATCTGATACAACCTAAATGTTACTTGATGGAATAACTTTTCAATTATTAAAATTTTAAATGCATTTCAAAACCATCGACATAAAGATGTAATGATATTTCAGCACCATAGGTGATCGGCGCAACATTCTGGCAATCAAAAAATATATTTTCAAAATGCAGTACCGAGGTTTTTCGAATGCACAAGTTCCCATGGAGGAAGAACATTGTGTGATACCGATGTCATGTGGCAAAAATGGCAACGAAAGTTGGCCCGGTCACCCGCCACCTGGGCAGCACCTGGCCCGAGATATTTGTTAAGGAGGTCCACCAGCGTGAATAACAGCTCGACACGCTAACCATTACGCCACCGAGACCCCCTTGGGCAGCACCTGGTGCCTAAATAATAAGATCGCAGATAACTGACAAAAGCTTTCGCTAGATTTTGTCTTAGAAAACAGTTACACGCGTCATTATTTAAAGTCGAGACAGTGTTGTGACAAATACGAATCAGTAGTCTGCCACGAATTATAAATGATCAATCACATTGACACCGGGAACAATTTTTGGAAGGATTCCGTAGTTAAATGAGCACTGGAAGCGACAGCAGCGCCATCACCTTAGTACTTTACGGTTAGGTTGTTAGGGATCGACCGATATTATATCATTATCGACAAAGTTGTCTACAATCAGGTTATCATAAATAAATTAAATTTTTTGGAAGAATTTATAAAACACGTTCAACAGAACAAACGATATAAACGTCAAAAAAGGATGCAAACACATTTTCTATTTGTCCATGCTTTTTAATTCCGAAACGTGTAGACTAGTGAATATTCGTTTAAAAAAAATTAAATTTGCAAATCAAGATTTGTCCGGAGAGAAATTTTGTACTTTGAATACTTCATATTCGATTTAAGTTGTAGATTACAAATTTATTTTTGAGAAACAGCAAATATTGAAACGGATCGGCAACATGTTATATGTTGTAAAAAAAAATATTGATGGGTTGTACCATAGCCCGATACATTAGGGAAACCCAATCTTGTCTTCTGACCCCCGCCACAGGCCCTCCCGGGGCTGCTTGCGGGTAAATGTTGTAACTGTAACTCAGTACTGAGGTGACGCTTAAAATAGTTTTCAATTAAATAAGTTGCGCAAAAACATACCAAGAAAGTTCAGCTAAAAAACATTTGTATTTGAATCATTTTGCAAATAGAAATAATGAATTTCATTCTGCAAAAAAATGCCATTTTAAGAAACGAAGTTAATTCTTAAAAAGGTTACCGTTAGTTCCTAAAAAAATTTCTGCAACTTGTTTCTATTCAACGCATTTATTAAGTTAATGTTCGATAGAAAAACAAAGGTCGCTTAATCTAACAATAACGCCTGCCACAAATTCACTGAATTAGTCCTCCGAACACAATTTAGCGAATATATTGTTGACCGGACGAGTCTCAAATTTTTGTCCAAACAAATCAAAATGCCCGACAATAAGTAATATTTTAGAACAGTATCAAGCTAATTCATATACCGCAGATCAGCAGCTCCAGGCCTAACAACGCTGCACTCATTCACATGTCATTTGGGTGCTCAAAGTAACAGTAGCATCAGTCAGTGATCCTAAAAGAAATCGGTCGATCCCTATTAGTGTGGTGTTTATTTAACAGGAGTATGGCTGCATCTCACTCGTTTACGTTCTGGAGCACAGTGCCAGAGTGTCGTCCTTCAGGTAGACGTCAGGATCAAGCGGCGCCTGGCCAGCCCTGTCGTCCTCTTCAGCTGCGGCGGCGACAGCGGCAGCGTCCCAGGCGAAGTTGACCACGGTGGCAGGCGCCAGGTAGAGTTCGGCCAGTGTGGACTCCTCGGCGGTCAGTCGCTCGCCAGTGCTGGCAGACAACACGAATGGCTGCCAGTCATAGGCCAGGTGCTCGCGAACAAAGGCCAGCAACGAAGATAGCTTGTCCCACGTCTTGAACGTTCCCTGCGAAAGAAAGCAAACATATCAGATATCTCTAAAATTAGAAAAACTACTCGTTCATATATCAAACAATCAATTGAAAAAATAATAGCGCTGAATTAAGACAATAACTGTCTGGCTGATGAAAAATCTCTTAAAAAACGATAATTATTTTTTTTTTTTTAGAAAAAACGACTGCAGTACCTGAAGCAGAATTCCGTCCGGAAATCGAACCCGGATCAGGCAAAATCGGTATTTCCTCTGTTCCCGCAGGGCGTCGCGCTCACGCATCGCCTTCGTTCGCAACGCGAACGCCTTCTCGACTTCGTCTGACCTAACACAGAAAGAAAAAATGTCCTTATGGAGAATCATGGGTGAGTGACGCGATGATCCATTCTAATGGGTTACAATAAATATCAATTTGCCCCTCTCCAACCTGCAAAAATAGTTATTTCAGGAAATATTCCAGATACTCAAAATGGGAAATTTAATAAGAAATTTTATGCCGTCCATCCATTAACCCGAATGACTAAAATTTATGATAAATTGCTAACAAGCCACGGTCAAAGTCCACCGGCCTCTAACCCATTACACAACTTCCCCCATAACAAACTCACTTAAATGCCTGCTCGCGTTTCAGCTCGTCAGCAGTGATGTTGTAGAAGTCGGGGGGAATGTCGATGCGCTCGAGCAGCTTCACCGGATAGAAGACGCGAATGTTGCGGTCCAGCTCCGGCCGGATGGGCTCTGCGGTGCGCAGGGCCTCCTGCAGCATTTCCAGGTGCTCGGGGTCGGCAGGTTGCTCGATGGGGAAAACGTACACCTCCTCCGGCTGACCGTCCACGGGGTTGGGCGCGGTGCGGGCGTCGAAGCCAGCGGCCATCAAGAAGTCGAGAGCGCCCTCTATCGGCCGTATCTTTTCCTGGAACGCGTTGGTAGTGGTGCGAATCTTGCGGTACTTTTCTTCGGTGGGATGCTCGGTGATGTTGGACAACATCTTACACAGAGTGTCGATGCATACTTGGACCTGGTGACGGGAGTCATTCATTTATCAGAAAAAGTTTCAGAAAAACTTAGCACCTTTGAAAAGGGAAGTCTGGGGAAACCTTTTTCTGCAAGTCAGTCGCTGGTCGAGCATATTCTCAAAGGTGCTTTAGCACTATTCTAATAATGCCGAGGTCGAGGGTTCGATACCCAATGGACAGATTATATTTTTTGGAGGCGTCAATGGTTCGGATTGAACCAGTGACAGCAGTATAAAAAAATATGTTTGTGAGTCCCCCTCCCCCAGGGGTCGACCCGGTAAATTTTCCGCGATCTAGGTTCCCTAGGAACGAGATATTTAACGTCCTGACATCGTGCAAGCAGGAGTCACGATTTACTTCCATTCCGAAAATCGGCGTGAGTAGGACCGTTATCATAGTGGGCTTTTAATCCATTTATCATGTGGCAGTGACCCGGGATCGGGTCAACTACGATACTACAGCCCTGCTCCTGACAAAGGCCCTTTTATCCCACCGCTCAGGAATTGCACATACCCTAACCTGAACACCTGGCCTGCAGAACCTGGTGTGACGCACCAAGTTTGCCAACTGCCCAAGGTCTACAACCGACCCTGAGTCCAAGTCATTTACTCCCACCTGTTTCGACGCTCTCCTCAATATTCAAAGCAAAAGCGGCACTGTCACACTAAAATGACTAAATATAATTGGAGGTTTTTTTTTGTGAATTTTGTGAAAAGAGTTAAGGCATGTTTATATTGAGTTTGGTTCGCCTTTCGAAAAAAGTGAATATTTCGTGCTTGAGCATTATCGTAGTTGACATTAATCGCATGTGTCACAGGATCAGGGCCAGGGGTGAAGGGTTTGGGCGGTAACGCTGGTGGACCTTCTTTTTTATTTTTTATTTCGATATCCATTTCCAGTTTCGCCCGTTCTTGTGACGGGCTTACCCGCTTGTATAGAATAGCTGGTAGACGCCCAAGTGACAACGTCAGTAACCGAATTACCTCGCAAGTCCCAAAATAAATTTGGCATTCAGATCAGCCAGCTACCGAATAATTTCGTGATTGCTTTTCATTACAAATGGCGGCGAATAAATTATACTGAACGAATTATCTAAGGAGCGAAACTCAAAAATTATACAGCATTGGCGAGACTGTTCATGCAGAAGGTTTCGAGCGGTTCACCTTGTCCTTGTTCTTGTTGCAGGTGTGTATGATGAGACAGGCGGTGAGGCCGCGCTCTTCCTCCAGCTGCTGATAGAGGAACTGTTTGATCCGGGCCTCCATCTCTGCTTTGGGTAGACACTCGGGACCGACTAACGGACACGTGAAAAACACGCCATTAACGGCCAGCACCGGGGGACTATCCAACACCACCTTCAGATACAGGAAAATGTGTTAATAAATAGCATTATTCAGACCAGTCAAAAAAAAAAAAAGTAAGAATAATCAAATTGAACCGAGCTGCCAGACACGACAAAATTATCTTTCAAAACTAGACTGAAATGTTTTATTTAAAACTTTTTTGCATGTTGCATAGTGTGGCAGGCATAATTGATTGCTTGCACTTCCAACTTTTAAGGAACCGCTACAGTAAAACAGTAAAACTTTTCATTCAGGTTTGGAGTAAATTTGTATTGCCTGGGCTCTTGAAACTCACCAGAAAAATATTGCATTTGATTAAAAATTAAATTTTTTTATCAGCAATAAAACAAGAGGAAGGACAGATTTGATACATTTGTTGTAAAAGATGTGGTGAAACTTTTTCACAGAATTTTGAAATATTTTTAATACACATTTTGAAGTCGTGAGAGGCCAAATTGAAAAGCATAACATTTAGAACGCTTCAATGTTTGTGCATTATTTAAAGGTTAGAAAAAAATATACCACACTTGGACACACCCTTGGATGACGTCTCTTGTTTCTTAGTACCTAAGCATCATACAACCTACACCTACACAACGAGTGTGTAGTGCGGTTGACTACAGTTGATTGTAAAAAAAATAATAAAAAGCAGACTTCTACACAGACCTCTTTGGGTACGCCGACGGCCAGCTGCTTGGTCCGCTCCAATTCCAATTCCTTCTTGGCCTCCGCACGGATCACGTTGAGCGAGCGGTTGGCCATAGACGGCGCCTTGCGTTGCTGTTGCTCGATGCGCTGAATGGCTGCCACACCCGCCCGTTGAGCGCTCTGCGATGGCAGCGCCCTCTCGGCGGCGGCAGCTGCCGCAGCGCCACTTCTAGGCTGCTGGCTGACCACCGGCGAAGAACCAGACGAGGACCCGCTCGTGGTTAGCGAACGGCCGGGACCGGCAGCCTTGAATTGAGAGTTGGTCTTGCGCTTCTCGAAGAATCGCTTGATGGCCGCCATAGTAGCGACAAAATCGAACGTGGGGTCCGAAGAACTGGTTTCCTGGTGGTCAGGCGGATCTACTCAGAGGAACGGCATTGTTTTCGCTCAGATACGCGGTGAGTGCTCGGCGGGAAGCTTGAACTCGACGGCGCCGGTCTTCAGTTCTTCGATTACACGTGCTGACACTGGAATTAAATTAATTGACAATGCTGAAGCGAAATAGTCAACTGAATGCAAAATATTAACATACGAGTATTGAAGTTGAAAGCGCATAAGTTAATAAATAGCAAGTTGTGAATGCAAAAATAATAGTTATGCTATTATTTTATTTGAAGAGTTTGTCGCCGACTCTGTTCGTCCGCCGCTGTCCCGGACACAACTTGCTATTAATTAAATTGGCAGTTCTCATTATTTTTGAATTAGTTAAGATCTGACGAAGACAATAGACCGATTGAAGTACAGTTTCTCTAACTATTGGGGATTAACTCTTATTTAATACCACCAAAATGATTAACCATAATTTTTCCCCTAATCAAGATAATATTTTCTTTTGAATCTCATCGTATATTTTGAATACAGAGAACCTTTTCGACCAAACAAATGATCTAAACAAATAGATTCAAAATATCCTAACATTGTAACTGACCAAGGATGAACTTGTGGACCAGAGGGCAGAGACCATCTGGATTTGGAACCTTGATCAGCTTAATTTCTGTGGCTAGTGATTTGCAGTTTTTCTTTTCTGGTCTTCTACCTGGTCAGAAATGGTATCCTCACAATTGGTTTGTCGTTGTTGAAAGCCACGTACAAACGTTTATTGGGACATCGTCAAAAAACAGGTGACCATTTGTCATCATGCAATCGCTAACCACAGCAAAATATCAGAAGCGAGGCCATCAAAATTACAGGCCTGGCGAAATAAAAATTTACAATAATTCAGACACCAGAATCTATCTATGTAACAATAAGATATTAAAACAAAATATCAAACCACGGAATAAACTACAAGTAGCGAACAATTTAGATAACCATTACAATTTTATGGCAGATGGTGACCCGGCCTCGACGATGCAAAATGGCCTTAATAAAAATCAAAAATTGTCAAATGGAACCATTCTGGAATCACACACAGATGGCGCACCACGCGGAATTAATTTCTTAGCTAGTAGTACCAATACAGTAGCCCTCGTTAGGGGCGCTGAGGTAGAAATGCACCTAAACAGAGGTCCTTCCAGCCAATATCATTAATGGAGAAACAAATTATTAGTTTACCTGGTCTCATAAATCGTTCAGTTATCTTAGGTCCGTAGTATTTCCAGGAAAATATGAATAGGGTAACGTTCAGGACAAGAATGGCGATCAGAAACTTGAAGATCTTCAGTTGAAAATCGTCAAACGCGAAGAAACCTAAATCGGGTGTCAGCGAGTCAAATGGTGCCAGGCAAAATTCGGTCAGCAGATGCACAAGCCAGACAAGCGGCGAGGATTCGTCACTGGATTGATCGAGCGTGCCAAACATTCGTTTGCGCGACAATAAAAGCGACTCGTAATTTCGATTTCTTAGAGGAAAACTCAACTCATCATAATAACGCTGAAATTTTTGCTGCGAATACCACGAGAATATTGTGAAAAGTCACATGACCACCGATGTCAGATCAGATTATTTCCGCACAGCATGAAATTTCCCTATTTCCACAGCTAGAAACCGCTGTCACGAACTGAGAGTAGCGCCCTCTGTTGGCAACTTAGAGCAACCTTTGCTATGCGTGGGGATTCAAAAAGTAAGAGCAGAGCGGGGGCGCCGCAGCAACAGGTTGGCCACCTGGCCAGGGGTCGTCTCCGTGGGCTGGTGTGGGGAGCTATCCAAATGATGGTCTCTGCACCAGTCGAGAGTGAAAAATAAAAAGGTGTAAAAATAAAAGATGTTGTGGAAGCGAATAAATGTGTGGAGACAGAATTTGCTTCTATTCAACACTCTTTATTGGCTCATTCGTGTCAAATTATTTAAATACAACAAACTGCGCAGCAGCGAGTTTTCTTAAATATAAACTGAGGAAAAACATAGCGAGTGAAAGTTTTGTAACGGACAAATGAAATGCATGTTTAAAATACTTTTTGTATGGATCAGCTAGGAAAATATAAAAATTTATCCAATTCTTGTTTTGCAACGAACAGCTCAATTACAAAATAAAATGCATGAAACATGAGATTAAGTCAATAACATTTAAGTCCGTACGACTCGTCGTAGCCCAGTTAATTAAGCGACTGACTGTGGTTTCGGCGGTCCCGGGTTCGATTCCCGGGGTACTGGTCGTAAGCACCATGAGGATGATGAAATGTAGTGCGGTTGACTACAGTTGATTGGAAACAAAAAAAAAACATTTGCAAGTGTTGTATAGAAATGTCCATTTCTATTTTTACGAAAATATATTCAACAAAAGTTTGATCAAGATTCAATTTTGAAAAATATACACGTACCAAATATAAATTTATATACACTCGCATGTCTCACATATATAAAAATCATGTTGTGATAAAAAGTAATTTGTATTTATACATTTAAAAATGCTCTTCATGAATAAACAATGGCCAACCGTGGTGGCAGTGCCCACGGTGGTCTTGGTCGTCCGAGAAGGACGAAAGATGGGCGATGCCCCGGATCCTTGAGAGGAAACCACTTCACACAGAAAGTTTATTTGGAAGTGGCTGTTTGTAATCGAAATGATTGCAAAAATATTAAATAATTAACGAGTATGAAATGCCCACCAATGATAGATAACACTGGTTAATTCGAGAATTGAATGACCTCATCATTTCTTAGTTGTACTGCAAATTGAAATACTCCAATTATAAATTCCAGTCGAAATTGTCTTTTAAGGCGTCACTTTGCAACTTGTGAAAATTAACTTGGAGTCCTTCCAACCTACATAAAAACATCACAAAATAGGATTAGTAAAAATTGAATTTAATGTGACATTTCGCAACTTGTGAAAATTAACTTCAGAGTCCTTTCAACCCAAGGTTTATAAAATAATAGGCGAGCTCAGATGGCTGTTCGGGGAGGGGGGACGTAGCCGCCGCGCTATCTAACGTCGGTGACATCAAGTGTGACATCACCTGGATCCCTCTTCTCTCAATTCGAATTCTACGTAATGTATAAGCGAGAAACACGAACTTCGGGACAGACCGAACGAAAGAGACGAACAGTACGACTCGTCGTAGCCCAGTTGGTTTAGCGACTGATAGTGGTTCGGCGGTCACTGGTTTGATTCCCGGCGCGGGCTCTCGGAAAATTTCGATCCCGGGGTACTGTAAGTGCCTCTCTCATGAGGGGTACATAACGCCTGTAGTGCGGTTGACTACAGTTGATTTTAACAAAAAAAAACTGTCTTTTTAAAAAATATTTACAGGTACTTGTTGGAGGATTATTCACCTCTTGAGTGATTTTGTGCTCGCTCGGTTGCCTCAGTGGCACCGAGCGAGCCGGCTGTCGCCAGCCGATTGGTTGTGTGTGGTGGTGCGTCGCCTCGCTCTAGTGAGAGTGGTGACGCAGCACCATGCATATAAATAGTTCAGCCGTTCTGATGTATTTCTCACACTATGTTATACTGTTGCTGAGTCCAGTCGTTCTGTTGTTTGCTCGCGCCAGTCAAATAAAAAGTCGTGCTTTTAATTTGTAAAAACGTTTTTGCCAGTCCATTATTCTTAGCTGAGTATTTAGGCCTGCAATTGTTAGTGTTCCTGTCACCATAAAATTAATTCCAACTAGCTGGCAGTGGCCAGTTCCACCCGGACTTTATAACGAACATTTGTTCACACCGAGTTGCTCACAATACAATAGTGCTTTTCTTTTCATTTGCTCATTTTTACCTCTCCAATATAATGCACCGGGACAATTTTTTTTTCTGTTTTCGGATTAAAATAATAACTCTATAAAAACAAACTTGGTCAACCTACCGATATCGTAGTAGAGCGCTTTCTTGAGACAGCGAAGGCGTTTCTAGCAAATCTCTACCGGCTATGCTAGACAATGCGGATTGTAAAGGTCTGCTGGCTAAAATGTGAAAGAGAAAGATTGAATGCATAATTAATACACAGCACATTTGAATAAGAACGGCACCAATCCATCTTCGGTCGGCGAGTACTCCTGCAATCCAACTTCTGTTATCCAACAGAAATTCAATCATATGGGTAATTACACTAAGGTGGATTTTGGGAGGGCCACCCGCAGACCGCAGAAAAATGATCCAAACGACGAATTAACACATTCTCACTAGCAATTCTCATAAGCAAATCAAATGTAGTTTCACCCAACGGTGAAACTACATGATTAATATTTGCATTTATGAGAGAATGCGTTAATTCGTCGTTTCGTTTTTCAGCGATCACGTGACAAATCGAACCAGATTGCACCCCCAACAAATCCAAATAAAAGCAACAAAGCATGGGAACAAAGCACGGGAAAGCGACAAAGCACGGGAAAGCAGGAAAACGGGATAAAAAATTCCCGTGTAAAAAGGAAAATTGTGTGCACGAGGTAGTGTGACCGAGCCATTTAACCAGAAGCCACAGCAAGGCGTGACCCGGGTCAGCTAGTAAACCAATAAAAACGCAATTAACGACAGATTGAGCAACGTGAGAACGCTGCCTTACTCGGATACGACGAAAGGTCCCAACGGAAGTAATTAACAACACCAAAATGAGGCACTGCATAGCGAACAACCCCCGACGACGGCCATGTCTTCCAAAAGCTAGCTTCGGGTTCGAATGTTTCAATTACAATTCAGACTGCTGTTTCGATGCAGTTCACTATGTTTGTAATCACCAGAACTTTTTAAACATCCTACGTTTTTGTGTTACAAATGTAATTTACAGTGCAATTTTATTTCTGAAATCATTTGTAACTAATTGGAATTCGACATTAAATTTACTTTTGGATTTAATTCTGTTTTCGTCGCCAGTTATTGGGTTTGTGTCCATCGTTCAGTATTTTAATTTTTACGACTAGTCGTAACCCAGTTGCTATTGCAGCCGACTGTGGCTAGGCAGTCCCGGGTTCGATTCCCGGCGCGGGCTCGATCCCAGGATACTGGTGAAAATGTGCCCCTCACATAGTGCCTAAACACCAAGAGGTGTGATATTACATTACAGTGAATTTAAAAAAAATTGTTTTAATTGTAGCCAAGTGCCAGCGAGCAAGACGAGGAGCAATTAATCCCCTTGAACATCAACTTTGAATTAGCACGAGGAACCAGAAATGGAGCTAACCTGTGTGCGATGTGGCACTTGAGGAAGCGAGAGCAGAGGAAATCGATGCTTCGGCGGATGTCGGACATGATTGATCCATCGATGCCAGCCGCGTCGTAGAACAACTGAAACAAAGAGATTCCGAAGCTGGCATACTCGGCCTGGCACCGGTCTTAACGGCTCGCAATTTCTTACACTGGAAAAGATAAAAAATGGCGGTTGATTATCCTATTTCGGTACATGGCAGAAATTTGAAATAATTTTGATTCCCCTATGATAATCTCACCAAATTTTCGATGAGCTTCCATATATCAATTTGCCGTTCCTTCTGTATGATTGCCAGCTGTTTTTCGTGTTCGCAAATTTCGATTAGAATCGATTCCATCGGAGTCAGCAACTGCTGAACGTCGTTTATGCAACTCGTTAATTTTCTGAAAACGAACGCCAGAAACGATGCACATTGTCTCGATTATACGAATACTAGCAATTAAGCCTGACTCAAGGACAGTCGATAAAAATATGGAAAGTGCAAAGAAGGAATGGGGGCTGGCCGTAAATTTGATTGTCTAGGTCTGCCACCTAGGAAAGGATCCTGAACATACCTAACTGATAGCAATGGCTTTATTTCTCTTTCCGAAGACGCATTTTCGAACAGTGCTGACGACTGAAGCCCAGAAAAAAATGGTTATATATTTCTTCCCACCCACCATGGCAAAATAGAACTCTAATTGATTGTCATCCGAATAATCATTAGGGGAAATGATTATATGATATTATATTATTGATTATATGGAATTGTAAGACTCGTAGCCTAGTTAGTTAAGCGACTGACTGTGGCTCGGCGGTCCCGGGTTCGATTCCCGACGCAGGCTCTCGATTATTCGATCCTGGGGTACTGGCGAAAATGTGCCCCTCACATAGTGCTTAAGCACCAAGAGGGGTACAGAAACTCCTGTTGTGATATACACTTCAGTGAATTGAAAAAAAACATATTCTCGTGATTTTGAGTTCTCAACAAATTCTCGTGATATGTAAAACTGTGTTTTATTATATAAGTAAATTGAGCAAGCCACATAGTGCTGGCTAAATATGAAAAACGCATCCCAGCTTTGGAGAAGACGTATCAACATACTGTAGCATCGCCATCTATTGATAATATCATATATATGCTTACTGTATGTGAATGTAGACGTCACGGTGCAAACGCTCTCTGTGTTTTATGCAATTGATTACCAACGTAAGCATGTCGGAATTGTTCGACGGTGAGCGACGATGTTCTGTGAATGGGCAGAAAAATCTTATTTTATCGACGAAGACGACAGAGCACAATTTACCAGCACAAACTACTTTGTGAAACAGAAAGGGTCCTGCTCCTACCTTTTGGTCTTTTTCTTAACGTTTCAAGCGCCACTAGAGCTTTATCGTATCTGTTGAATCGACAAAAAATAAAAATATATAGCTATTTCAACTGAGATGTGAAAAAAATCAACTGTAGTCAACCGCACTACAGGCGTTCTGTACTCCACTCATGGTGCTCAAGTACTGTGCGAGGGGCCGAGCCAGTCAATCGCAATACCGACTGGGCTACGACGAGTCGTTCAATGAAGATTTTAGTAGTCTCAACAGATAAATTTTAAAAATACCTAAAATTAAAAACGTTTGGTGTTTGAGCAATTGCGCCATTGGTCAATCCACGGACTGATCTTTCGTCACCTTGACTCGTCGAGCGAAATTATATAATTTTGATTGTTTTTTTTTAAAGTTTTGAATATTTAAAATATTAATATAGTAAGCAGTAATAGAACTCTAATAAAAATTTGCCCCACATAACCGCTAGATTCGTCCAGGTTCTGGGGTTGGTCGGAGTCCTCCCTCTCGCAGGAGGGGGAGTGACGGGCTGTGCCCCCCACGTAAAAAAAAAAAAAAATTACAAACAGTCCCATTTAATCTCCTTATCAAGCTGACCAATGCAACCAGCTTCCTAAAATAAGGAGGGGACAATCGATTGCTAGACGGCGGTAAATATCGAGTCAATTACCAACATTAAATGAAGCCAAAGTGAAATAAACAGAAAGTTACTTTCAGCATACATTTCTTCAAGAATCTGTGGTTCCTTGTTGCGTGCATATGGACTCCGCTGCAGCTCTATTGTTTTGGTATTGACGACAGTGGCTTTTCCTTCCAGTTCAACTACCTTTTCAACCTTTTTCAGGAAATCAGACAAGAGAAGTGTTAACAGCATTTATGTTTCAAGAAGACCACATCTTTAAAAAAAATTGTCATCCCGCAATGACCCATTTAAAAGTTTTGCTCACCAGAACTGAGATACGTTTCGAAATATCGTTGTTTCGTATCCAATTTTTGAACATTATGTCAGAGGCTGTAATATGCATAAACGAGTTTTAATGAACACTCAATTATCAAGTTCATTGTTCGACACGCATAAATCATCAAAGCAAGTTGAATCAAATTCGTATTTTAAAAATCACTTACTAATGCCACCTTTAGCTTGGCTTTCGTATTTCTCGATATCACACTGTAAGCTAGAATATATGAAATTATTTAAAAACTAAAAATACAGAGAATATTTGGAAACGGATTACGTATTCGATTTAAAGGACTCTACCTTTCGTCAAACAACTCCAACTTCGCCTTTAGCTTATTCAGCTCCTTTACCATTTTTGTGTTGAAATTGTAGATTGTTGAATTGCGCGTCAAAAGATTCATCCTTTGAAACATGAAGAAACAACAGCAAAGATGAAAAAGGTTGAACAATATTTGAAATTTAAATGCTAGTATAACGCATAAGGGAAAAACCACGGCAAAAAAAATATAATTGGAAATTTCATAGGCACACATACATCACAACCTTTTGGGCCTGCAATAAGCATCTATACAGTCTACGTTCCCGAGAAATGAAGTAAACTGAGTAAGTCCACATTTTGCGCTGATCCTAATAATAAAAAATGCCCAGTAAAATCAGTCAACACAGCGAACACCAATCCGAGTAAGAGAGGTAAAAAAAATCGAGTTTATCTCGATCGACTACATTAGCTACAAATACTTTACAAATTGTTCTGTTTTGACCACAAAGAGAACAAAATCTTACTTCGTAAACTGTTGGTTCCTTGGACTCGCGAAACATCCGCTCTACCAACGGAGGAATTTTTGGACTGAACTTGGGAATGTCGTGATTCTCCTTATGAAAAACGTAGAGTATCCAATCTTCGTCGTCCTGAGAAAACCCCAAATACATCTCCAATTTTTTTTTGTTCCAATCAATACAGGCGCATCAACCCGCACTGCAGGCGTTCTGTACCCCTCATGGTGCTTAGGCACTATGCAAGTGGTACGTCCAGTAGTCCAGGATCGAAATTTTCGAGAACCCGCACCGGGAATCGAACCCGGGACCGCCAAGCCACAGTTAAATTAAAATTGAAAAGCGAGAACGATGCTGAACTCATCGAAAAAACTGGCGACGAACGTGCAAAATCAAAAATAAAAGTTTAATCAACACAGCGTTCCAATAATCAACAAATGTTTGTACGCGTGGGTCCGTGGGTACAAATAAAATAATTAACCCTTATTACGGGTGCACGTTCGTCGCCAGTTTTTTTCCCGACGAGTCCAGCATCGTTCGCTCTCTTCAATTTTAGTTAAACTGCCCCTGGCGTCTCTTTCACTTTACATTTTAGAAGCGAGTCAGTGGCAATACCGACTGGGCTACGACGTTAAGGTAATTTTAACACTGTTTAGGCGTATGCCTAACAGAATTCAAATCTCCCACTGATTGGCGCGCCACAAACGATTGCGTATCAATTAAAAACAATATTCACCAGCTCCGGACAATAGTGTATCGCCTCCTTCTTCAAATCGAACGGACTGCCCTGCTGTAGTAAGAACAATAAGTTGTTCTTGGTCTCCTTCATATCCGTCGTTATCCACTGGACCACCTGTCCCATGGTGGTGGTTTCACAGACTTCGTACCATAGAAATATGCACGTTTGTATGCAGAATACAGTAATAATCTAGCGAAAACAAAAATCACGAACACTAATTTAAGTGAAGAAAGAGTGCAATTAAAATAAACACAAAGCAACTGATATTAATTAAATGTGTATTAGCTCCTGAAATCTGACTCGTAACTTTCACAGAATAACACAGACGCAAAACATGCGTGAAGTGGTTGGTAGTTTGCGTAGCGTTCCAGTTTGTGATAAATAAGAAATTTTAAAAAACGCGCAAAAAGGCTGTATTCACAAAATCATCATGATAAAGAGCAAAAAAATCTTGCTAAAGAATTATTTTTACGAATTACGAAAGGTTAGAAAGATTAAACAGAACCAAATATTTAACTCACTTTTTTGGTTAGTATGCTGTCCAACATTTCGAACGCAATTACTTTCTTCTTTCCCTCTACCAAGATGCAGCCTCTGTTTTGTGGGTCCCACTCCAACATCACCGACAACCAATTCTCGATGAACTTTTTTAATTGTCTAAAATCCATTTTAAATGAAAGCCAAATGAAAATGTAAGCGGCCGGGCTAGTAAAAATAATAACCAACTAAATGAATACAAAAACGAATGAGGTGAAATATAAAACACGTACTTGGAAATATGATGTTCTGGAAACAATTCTGAACTGAATTTCACGTTGCCATCGGAATCTAGAGATGCACAAATGTGTTCAGATTTCTTTTTCATTACGTATGGAATCCTGTTTAAACATTAAAAACACAAAGAAAATGAATGGAAGCCGATGGTAGTATTAACTAAGATGGTGGCAGGACTACAATTAGAAACTCGGCAATGAAGATCTTCTCTAAGATAAATTAATAAAATGCGAAACACAAAAAGACAAAAGACAAACGTAAAAACTCGCCCAAGACTTTCGTCAAATTATTATAAAAATTATTGGGTATTGACGAAAGTCTTGGATGAGTTCGTTAACGTTTGTCTTTTGTGTTCCGTAAATTTTCCTTTTCTTAATTTATCTTCGAGAAGACTTCTAAAATTTAACGTTTAAACTAACTTCGTTGCCGAGTTTCTAAGTGTAGTCCTGCAATTCCCCACCATCTTAATTAAAAACACTGATTCACAAGGCATCAACAATATCCAACATCAGAGATGCGTGTTCCGCTCAATTCCGAAGTGCTCTAGTTTTATTTTCAAATTTATTTTTCCTCATCCAAAAGACAGCTGATGATCACAAGTGGTGTTGCGTGAAACCGGTACTGTCTACCTTGGATAATTATAAATATAAATTTTCCACGGGAGATGTGGATGTGGTGAATTTGTTAGTTGTGAATCGTCATCGTCTTATCTGTAGCGTCAGTTCCCACGGTTTTCTAGTTTAATTTTTTCATTCAGAAGAGTTATCGCCAACTCTTGTTCGTCTTTTTTCGTCCGGCCTGTCCCGGGCACAACCCCCCATTTTTATATACTCCAGTAATTTGAAACAGGGGTGAGGGAGATTGGGAGACTAACTATAATAATACTTCTGACCAAGGAGACGTTTGATATTTAACAAAATAACAAAGTAAATTTTCTTCCTCAATTCAAAACTTAATAAGAGGCACCACCTACCATTGTGCTGGAGACCAATTGGGCAGGAAAGGTCGTAGTCCGGTGATGCATTCGTGGGTGACCAAACCCAAACTCCAGTAATCGACGGAACTCGTATACTTTTGCGTCATAAATAGCTCAGGAGCCTTAAGAACACCAAAATTAATACCCTCAAGAGTAAAACGAATTACGGTCCTAATTTCCTATTGATACAATAATAAGTTTCCTTTTACCAGGTACTGTAGTGTACCGACGAATGACGTACACAGACTTCCTTGATCTAACTCCTTGGCATATCCGAGGTCGATAAGCTTGTAACTAATCTGTGATAAAAAGCAAACAATTGATTTTTAGACATGTTAAAATAGAAACCCATTTCTCACCCGATGACTACAGAACAGTGCTTGAAGACAGTGCAGATATGAAAATATTAAAAATTATATAACTAATATGAGAGACTAAGAATTACTTAGCCCATGACTTAATGAATTACTTCGGATTATTGAATTGAATGAACAGCTCATTAATTGATACAAAAGTTCTTTTCTCTGGCCAGGCAATATGCAACATTCAACTAACTCGCAAGTAATTTTTATTCTAACTTTAAATGCATTGACTTTAAATGTGCAGGTGATTGTTCACGCCACTGCACTGATCAAAGAAAAATTAAATTAAGCAATAACCTTCGATTGAGATTTTATCAAAACGAAATTACCTTTCCCTCCACTTCCTGCAGCACAATATTTTCGGGCTTGAGGTCACGGTGGATGATTCTCCTGGTGTGCAAGTAGCGCAGCGCCGACGAGATGTGCTGCAGGATCTTTCGGATCTCGTGTTCGGACAGTCCGCAGCAGTTCTCAGGCCGCGCCAGAATCTTGCGCAGGTCGCCGCCCGAACAGTACTCCATGCCGAGCAGAGGCAGCTCGTCGTCGCGAACGTCCAGTGCTGGCGGCACCTCCACTGCCGATACCACGTTCGGATGCGACAAACGTTTCATGATGTCCACTTCCTGCGTCCAGCGCTGCTTGTGCTTTGGCGTCATCATCGGGTCGTTCACCCAGCGGATCTGCTTTAGCGCCACTTGCTGGGAAGTCGACTGCAAATGGGGAGGACAGAAAACAAAGGGATGAAAAACGCAGTGCCACGGCGCGGCGATAATCAAATCTAAATCTGAAAAGAGCGACATACCTCATACAAAAATAATATTAGTCTAAATTTGTTTCGAAATCGATACCGATAATTACGAAGTTTCTGAATTCATTTTACAAATGCCAAATTAAAATTTAATATTTCTGAAGTAGTTTGATACATTTTAACGTTTGATCCATCGATGCGCTGGATTTATTTTTTAATTTTTTATGATGAATTCACTAAAGTGACGGATCACAACAGGAAGATTCTGTACCCCTCCGTGCTTAGGCACTTTGTGAGAGGCACATTTTCACCAGTACCCCGGCCAGAGCCGCACCGCACCCGGGAACCCGGAACCGCCGAACCACAGTCAGTCGCTTAACATTTGATTACCATATTTCTCCAAAGAATGACCATCCCGAAGCCTCCCGCGCCAAGAACTTTCTCTTTTCTCCATTCTCCGATAACTTCATGTTGCTCCAAAGTCGATGCCATTGCATTTCTAGACATTGGGAATAATGAGCAGATACAATTAGTTATAAAATGTCCGACTTCGGTAACTGTTGGTAATGATCGGAATCATTATTTGTCCATGCAAAGGGTAGTTCAAGCCGCAAAAGATCGTATGCACAGACCATATAAATTATGTTTTAAATATGTTTCATTGCATTATGTTGTTATTCTGTCAGTAGTCTATGCCAAAAGTTAGTTCGAAGATACCATCTATTAACGTGCATGGCTGTATCCTTTATCAATGACTGAACCTAAAAACTTACATTTTTGCATCAACTTAGTTTTAAAGTATGTTGTATTATAAACGCCACGGTACTAATGGTTCCAGCTACCAAAAATTAGGACTACGACCCAGATGGAGATGGGGCGGCGGTCCGAGCGGAGTTGATTGAAACAATTGCAATATCGACACTCTTCTCTCCTCTCGATTGCTGTCCATCAGTCATTCTATTTCTTTGATACTTCTCTACAGTTTCAGTAATGATTTGAAAGATTTCACGAGCAGAACAAAGAGCAAACGTTGATCTATGTCAAACAAATCAATACTAGCCCTTCTTCCAAAAACTTGAAATAATTTTCTAGTCTCCTTTAATTAGCTCACTGCAGCAAACTTAAATCAAAGATGACTTTGAATACCCGCCCACTTAGGCCTAGGCCGTAAATGCATATATGGTATCGCATATTTTCGGTTATATAACATTAACATTTCCGTGGCAAAATAGAAGAAAACTTACACATTCGTTTCACCAGAGTTTTCATACAATTTCAGGCGACATATTCTATATTAAAGTACTCGGAAAGTTTGAAAATAATCATAAACAATCCATACTTAGTTAATGTTTTCACAGGTGATAGACTAACTTCCTCACGGGTCTCCTAGTTTTCACAACGATTTAAGTCGTTTGCCGATTAATCGGAAATTAACGCCGTCTATCGACAAGAGCGGAAACTAAAGCTACTCGCCTCACTTAGAGTATTGCTCCACTTTGCCACTAGATGGTGCTGCAGGTTCTGTTCGTGACAAATCGTTGTGGAAAACTAGGAGACCCCTCTCACCGCTCCGCGCTCAACTCAATACCTCCTGGCGTGATCATGACACCAATGTGTTTCCAATGTAATCCTACTATCAATGACATCATACCTACGTTGTCGTGGCCTGTGAAAGACAGTGATCGCTTCTAGATGACGTCAGTAGGTGGGGAACATAAACATGTATGGATAGATAAACGAAACAATATGCTTTTCTTAACTTAAGCAAGAGACCTCAATGAACCTCTTGCCTTAAATTTAGCATAGTTTTGCTAATGTGTTTTAATATGATTTTTTTCAAAATACCTACCATCTAAAGAGCCTTTTTGAAATACTTCCTTTTCAATTGTTCCGTGAAATACAATTGCTATAGGTCTCTATCACTAGATTCGTTTTGTGACGTCACTAAACACTATTTACTCGAATATGTTATCCAATCGGAATAGAGGCGATGGTGCGCTGAACATCAAAAGACAATTAGAAACCAAAGAGCATGAGGCAGACACAATAGCTTTACGCAGTTTCTGGTAGATACAAATTAGCTATACCAATGCGAACGAAATCACAAGTTCCTTCCAACATGGAATATTGAGGAGTCGTCGTGTGTGATCGTTGTCGCTCGATCGGGTAAAATAAACGTTTTCGCTCGCGAGTTGTTCACCAAATTGGCATGCGCTAGTGATCAACATGTTCGCCTTTCTGGAAAAGCTCAAGGATCCGCAATTGGTATGGGATTTCCAATATTATTTCGGTGTCCGAAAGGACGCAACGGCTCCGCCCGCCGACGATGGGCAGGGTCGGCCCGCAACAACAGCGAATCAGTCGAGCCGAACCCGACCCCGTGATGTCCTAAACAATAACGGTTGCTCCACGGGGCCAGGGGGCGCCAAAAAAGCCCAACCCGGGTCGAAGTTGAGCAACGGTCACGCCCCCGTCGCCTCGGTCACCACGGACCACATTGCAGGCTACTGTGACGTCACCACCAACGGTGCCCCGGTGCCGCTGAACGACCACCACACAACCAGATCGCGCCCAAACAAGCTGACCAACGGTGGCAGATCGCATGGCACCTCCTCGGACTCTGACAGTGGGAGTAATTCGTCGTCGGCGGGCGAGAGCGGGGGTTCCACCACCTCCTCGTCCACCCGTGGTGGAGGTGGTGCCTTGCGCTCGGTGGCCTTCGTCATAACACGGCCCTTCTGGTACCACTTGTTCAGTTTTGGCGCCGCCCTGGGCGACGAGACCTTCTACTCCAGTTTTTTTCCTTTCTGGTTCTGGAACATCGACGGAGCCGTGTGCCGGCGGGTGGTGACCATGTGGGTGGTCATCATGTACATCGGCCAGTCGCTGAAGGACGTTATCTGCTGGCCCAGACCCTCCTCGCCGCCCGTGGTCCGCCTGGAGGAGAAGTGGGCGCTCGAGTACGGCATGCCGTCCACCCACGCCATGGTCGGCGCGGCCGTGCCGTTCTCTTTTCTCTTCTACACCATGTATCGATACGAGGTGAGATATGCGGAACATGACCGACGCATGTCAGTGCTCATTGTATGGCTTATTTTTTAGGACAGGGTGCTTTCCTTGTTTGTTTTACTTCTACTTCCTTGTTGACGTCAAAATGAAGTGGATTTTGGTTTGAAATTCGAGCACGTCCGGGTGGGACCTGCCCGATGTTCATGGAAACCCATTTTAAAATTGATGATTGCTGAAATAGGTATAGAGTATAGAGCCGAATAGAGTAAATAAAAACACAAAACTAGAAAGTTTGGCGGCATAATCCAACAGTTACAGGGAAAAACGACGAGAGAAATACTTTGTAACTTTTGGATTATGCCGCTAAACTGTCTCGCTTTGTGTTTTTATTTAGCTATTTACTCGAATTTGCTCGTGCTTTTGCAACTTTTCGTTAGTGATTTGTAGTTCACAGAAGAGATAGCAGCTTATTATTTCGGAAACTTAATGAGAATATCCAAGGCCTGGATACACTGTTCAGTGCTAATTACACACAACTAATTTATTTGATAAAATGTAAGATTAAATGTCCCCCCCCTCACAGTTAATGCATTATTTAAGTACAACGGAGTATTGTTCTAGCCTCTAGTGGATTGAGCACCTGTCTACGCGTTATCGAGTTGTAGATTCGAGCCCGCATCCTTTTCATATCTGACATTAACGGTTGAATGTGACTGAGGGCTTTTGCGTAGACGAATGTAGTAAACAAATCGTATATTGAAGTTTTGAATATTTTTGTAAATGTTAATAACCTCTGTACGGCGAACTGAAACGTCTCAACTTCGTCGCTCAATTGTTTGGAAAAGTTCGCATTAACATTGACCTTTACTCTAACCGAGAACATGAACTTCGTCTGATAAATAATATTTTATTATTGTTATTAATTGAACTGGTAATTGCGAAAAATACAGAGTTTCGGTCTGTCCCGAAGTTCATGTTCTCGGTTAAATCACACAGACGTTCTGACAAAATCTTCCACTTTACTCTAACCTTTGTAACTTAAGAATAAGGTACATATGGCGGATAAATATTTGCCACTTCGGATATATTGCAAGACAGACTGGAATATATGTCACGTACTGGTTCTATTATCGCTAGAAATACATTGTCGGTTTGATGCCTTTGAATTTTCGTTGCGCCCAGTTCTCACCTCTGCCCAAGGTTCATGAATGTTTTAGGTTTGCTGCTGCTACTTAAGTGCTCCTAAGCCCTTTTTAGCTAACTTGTTAATATATTATTTTATAAAATCAATCTACAGCGGAAAAGTACAGTTAATTAATTTCCGCTATATATTGTTTTTATGAATTAATTTCGTCATTTTCAAATAGTCGCGAATTGTAATGTGTAACCGAAAAGATCCAAACGAAAGGCAAACGTCCTAACTCCCTCAGGTTCAATAGGGATTTTTCTATCACTTGATTAATAGAAATACGAAATACGCTTGCTGTGTTCCACGATGCGTTAAAAACGCTGTGTGGAAATGTTGGCAGCTTGTACAACAGGAGAATCAAGTTCTTTTGTAATTTGCAGCAGCAAAAATAAAAGTAGTTTTGTTCCTGTTTGAATGGGCACTCCGACAACATTGTGTACGACCAAACTGCAAATGTTGGTTGCAATTTACTGTGTATCTGCGAGTTGTAAATAACCACTGAAGCTATCAAGACTTATTAGTCTCTTCTCAGAGGTGGCAACCCTCTACCCCTGCAGTGCAACACATGTTTTGCTGCCAACGTGAAAGCGTTTATGCGAACTCTAAAGCTTTGCCCGGCACACAACGTAGTCTCTGCCCACTTATTTATTGCACGCGTACGACTTTTTCTATCCCGGACTCTTATCTGCAAACAATTGGTTATTGTTAAATCATGGATCAGCCTCCGAGGCGAAGTCTTCGTCCATTTAGTTATTGCAGCCCGGAGCGTCTGTTGATGTAACGTTAATTTATTGAGCAGGGAATGACAAAACACAGTGGCCTATATTTTATTGGTTGATGATGTCGAATCATTTGGCTACAGCTTCATACTATTTTCTGTCGCCGACTGTTTGATTTTTATGGAGGATTAATAAGAACCACGAAATGGTATTTTCAGGCCTGTCAATAATGACCATATATATACAAAATATTAATCAGTTGTGGGTATATATTTGATAAGGAAAAAGTATTCTGAATGATGTTAACAACGGCAACAAGTACATTCAATTTAAAAAACGTAATTTTTTTTACTATTGTAAAATACCCAAACATTGGATCCAACATCACGACCACTCCATGTATCCTAACTATGCATACAGTATTTTTGTCATAATCTATTGTAATGATCGTGTCAATTTCTGTAACAATTTCGGGTATATTAGTAAAAAAACTTCACGATTTTTTAATTAAATGAACTTGTTGCCGTTGTTAACTGTTTTTGCGTCCAGCATTCAGAATACTTTTTCCTAATAATGACCATGGTTACGGATTAAATTACCCTGCCGAGACCTCTGGAATTTTTCGGGCTAGTGAACTTCGGAATTAAAATATAAAACATATGTATATTCGTCATTACCGCGACTGACAGTCACTTACGTCACACATGACGAGAAAAAGAGGTCTCGAACCGACGAAGCAGAGTGAGGGATCAGATCTGGCAGGTGGCATGAAAGTATGTTGCTGCTCCGTGTTGCGAGGCAATCATACAATGCACGGGCCAGACTCTTTGTTTTTTTAATGGAATTTGAAAAACATGTGACGATCTGACTATTGGGAGAGCAAACCTCGAGCTGTCTTCTGAAAAGGCCATGATGCTCACCCTGGCGTCACTAAAACAAGGCTAACTGGTAGGACGAGGTTTGTTAGCGGTGACGTAACAACTACCTTACGGTCTGTAATTGGGCGTTTGGGAGAACAAGGTATGGTGGCGCAGGTCTCATATTTATTGGCCACCGGGGAAAAACCTGTTTTCCCGGCTCTCACGTTTAATATAAAAATCGTCAAGCTGTGATGGAATGCGCCGGAGACACATTCTTGTGCGGTTTCTTTTCCGGCGCGTCTGACCTCATTTGTCGACGAGAATCCTCCTTTTTTCTGTTACGTCTAACCACTGTAGTGTATTCGGGAACGTTACGTCACACGCTTTCTTGTACAGCTGTGTACATGTGTTTAGCTTTCCAGTCGATGTACATGTACAGTCGATAACAAAACAACAGTTTTGTTCGCAATTTGTGAATGAGTAGAGAAGAGAAACATGTGGAGAATTACTTTTTTTTTTTTTTAGAAACGTTACCCAACTCACTGACCGCATTTTAACTTTCAGCTACATAGTGCTCGAGTAGATTCAAGCACCTTGGAAATTATGATCAAAGTGGGTTACGTTCCTACCTAGAACGAGTAGACTTTTGAAAAGATAGTCAAATTTGTCAATTTTGAGAACAAATTCGCATCGTCTGCAAACCAAACCGTGCTCTGTACTGATTTTAGTTTCGAGTTACAATTCAGTACAAACGTCATAATCATATGTTCGTTTCTGTGCAAATGTGTCCGTTCGATTCGATCAGAATTGTTGCGTTTAACTTTTCTTGTGAGTTATACTGGCATAGACACTGCCAGAGCCTCAAATCCAGAGACTTTTAAATTTTTTGTCCTGAACTGGTCTTTTGACCCTCGCCATAGAGCCCCTCTCTTGGGGGCTGCTTGCAGGTAAAATTTGTAATTGTAATTGAATTGATTTTGTAAACAATACGATTTATTCATTTCTGAGGGCGGTGATCACACATCGGAGATTTTTGATAACTGCTCATTCTGATAACACAGGTTAAACGAGAGCATTCTACTCACCACTGTGACCTTTTCAAGCCTCATTAAGGTCTTTCAAAATGGTTAAAGGTTTTTTAATAATTGCAAATGGCAGGTTCATGTATCAAGTGTACTGCAGATGCTCTTTCGCGATACCGTCTGTCGGTTTATCCAGAGCGAGCTCTGATTCACAGTCACATCAACTCAATTAAATATTAATTGCCTATTATACAATTTGTGCGGATGTTTTAGTTTCGCTTTGAATGAAAATGATGCAGCGGCGCTTTCGTCACTATATAACGCAATGCCTGTTATGGAGGAGATTCAGTTTGTTAGGTGGTCATTAGTCCCCATTTGGAAATTCCGAACCAATATGAATCGCTGATTACCCAATTACAGTTCTGTTATCAGTACAAACACCATTTGGACGAATTATCAAATATTTTAAATATATTCCGACTGGCTCATTTCAGTCTCAGGTATTCGAACTGTTCCAGATTGCGCCTAGAAGATACGGTTCTCTGTAACCGTCGATATATTTACCACCGAAGTAACCGACGATATTTCAAGTTGTTGCAACAAACCGATTACTTAAAATGTCATCGTTTTTTTAAAATCATAAATACGAATTATTTTTAACAAATAAAAGGTCAATTACTTCTACAACAGATGTTGAATATACACAAGTTTCGTTTGGCAAAAAAAATAAATGTGCAAATATATTGAGGACGAGATAGTAAACGTTTTATTTATATTTATACCCTTCAACATCAAAACTTGTAGAAGGTAGTGATAGTTTCCGACAACTTAATTTAGTAGTAGAATTAATATATTGACTACCATTGTAGGGTGTCAAAGGCGTAAGGGGATTCAGATTTCAGATTGAGTGTTTTCAAATTTTTTGTTTCACCAAAGCCTTTTATTTAATGAATGGTTCGGAAAGATCAAGTTTGCTTACGATGACGATGACATTTGAGTTCTTTTGTGCGAAATAACAAATAAGCTCAGACTTTCCCCCCCCCCCTTCGATCCTTAAAAGATCTTTGTAGCTTCCTAGAGTGAACGTCACTCTGACGTCAAGGATTCACTGATCCAAGGTCGGTTTTGTCTTGAGATTTAGTACTGTATTATTATTTATGCATAGACCATCTTGATGCAATTTTAGTTCTTAATTCAACACTGTTCTCCGCTGTCAGCTACTGACGCGGCCTTTCACAGATGGGAACAATCAAATGTCAGGGAGAGTATTTTTTGTTCTTTGCCATTTTGTTTTCATATCTGGACAGGTGATGAAAGAGAACCGGGATTTGATTCTTCTGGCCGCTTTTAGTTGTTTCCGGGTGAAAATGTGTAATTAATTCCAGTCAATTACAGGTTTATGAAAGTTCTTATCTAAAATATTTGAAGCTTCTGTTAAGTTAGTCAACAATTTGTTCGTTCTATCGGCAAATCAGTTTTTAATCAGTTTTTAAGACTTGGGGATAAATCCTATATTATAAAACAGAGATTTCGATTTTGGTGTCCAGAGACGTTTTGCCAAACGGTTCAATGAAATCGCATAAAAATGAACATACCGTCAGTACACCATCATAATTCGCTAGCGACGAAACGACGGATTTCTATTTTAAATATAACATCAAAAAAAAAGCTCAACCAAATTTTGGATAATCTCCCTTTCGCTTCAAACTTAAAAAATGGCGTCTCCACATCAAAAGCA
>JAQGBY010001297.1:0-30718 GCA_034698785.1 Mycogona germanica
GATACAACTGGTCGTTCGACCCCTGCCATAGGCCCCTCTCTTGGGGGCTGCTTGTGGGTACATATTGTAATTGTAATCCCCCTCCCTCTCCACCTTTAAATCCAGACAGCGGGCTGTACGCGTGTGGCCAGCCTGCCCCAAACTTCACTAAAACACAACTTCCGGAAATCGCCATAATGCCACGGCGCGGCGATAATTAAATCTAAATCTAAATCTTAACGGCAAAATAGTAAATTGCATTGGGCCCATTTCAAGAGGGCAGTATACCTGTTAAGCTACTACTGTACATACTGTACTGTACTAGGTGAATTTTAGCTAAATAATCAGGTGATTCCACCTTTTGCAAAAATTTTGGTGACTGACCGGGCATAAGCAATAATATTTCAAATCCGGCAACTTTTAACAAATTCCTAACTTTAGATTTAGATTTACTGTGAAATGTATATTATAGTTTAACAGTGCTTAAACCTTTTATATTTTATGTGCAAAATATGGGGCGTAATTTCAAATTTATTGTACTTTGTGCATTTTGGCTTATTAAGCTCTCGAAGGGTATGATAAGTGTGTCGTGATTAAAGTATGCTATTCACATGCATGCATGTTTAGTCACTCAACGCAATGTACCCGCGATAACAATATCTGCGATCAAAAAATAAACACAATTGCATCCTGCTAGGATTAATTGGATTATACGCGGTTGCGAAAAAAGTTCGCACTTGTGTCGCTGGCAATTCAGTTCACCGGTACACAAAAGTGTACAGTATCGCGTAAGTAGCTGTGATTGTTTTAAGAAATGAAATAACCACAAGCACTCGTTTGGTAAATTGTGACCGAAATAACACACTAACATGTTGACCACACTTTGCTCGTGTGAATTGGTTTTTTAAAAACATTCAGATTTTGCAGCATTTATAGTTGTCATTATTTCACAATCAGTTAATGCATTCAGTTGATTGCCATTATTTCTAAATAGTATTTTAAATTTGGTAAAAGGTGATATCCAACAAAATAATGTATTTTAATTCGTCTCCCGTTCATTTAGATGGAACATAAAGATATTTCTGCCTCACAGGTCCTTCGAACTGCTTTAGCCAAAGTAAGACCTCAATTGTTACTCTTCCGATGCTATTTGTTGAAAATCAAGAATTATTTTATTCAGAACTAATTCTTTGTAATATGTACTAAAATTTCCGAAAACAGTGAATTTACTTGTTACTTTGTCCACTCATTATGTCGTGTTTGTTTTTTATACGAACCCAAATACAATAACGATTCGTTTCAACCCTAACAAATGATATAACCAACCTTCTTGCGGAAATACCGGATTGGTGTACAAAATGTTGTACTGCTCATTTGCAGGTTGAGGCCACCCATCCTGGATTTATGCACGATTTTGTGCTAGGGCTTGCTCGAAAGGCCGACTTATCTGTGAACATGAACGAAAGCGTGTTGCGACTCCAAGGCAGTGTGTCGGAGAACGAAGGTGCAGCAGGAAAGACAATGAATTTAGCTTTGCAAACTGCAGCACTAACTCTACAGAGCCCATCTTAATATAATCGATTCCGACATTTTTCAGAATTCAAATTGAATTCTACCGGCGATGCATTTCAAGAGTTGAACCGCAAGGCGGCATCCCTGAAGAAGATTTTAAGTAGAATTCCCGATGAAATCAACGACAGGAAAACATTCCTCGAGACTATCAAGTATGTAGTTGGGTGTACAGTATCTACACATTTGTAATTCATCTCTTTTAATTTAGACACTAATTAAAATATCTTAATTGTTTCATTTTGCCGCTCCCAGGGAGATCGCCAGTGCCATAAAAAAGCTGTTGGATGCGGTCAATGAAATTTCAGAGTACATTCCAACCCAGAGTGGCAAGCATGTAAGTCTATGTGATAAAACAGTCTCGTCATCCCATGTACGAGCCATTTTTTTTTTACTCTAGTAAGTTACCAAAAATTTCGCTTTTTTAACATGAAAAAACGATAATGGAAGACACTAAAACCATTCTCTGGGAAGAAAGTAGCGAAAGTTAGCGCTCCGGTGAGATCGTAACGCATTTTAAATCTGAATTTTTAGCTGACATTGTGGGTTCAGATAGAATTGGAAATGAGGCGGACGCTACAAATTAAAAATAAAGGAGAATCGGTGCAGAACCCTTTGTTTGCTGTGTAAATAGAAAGGTTTAGATTTCGTCAACGCGAATAATTGGTTTTAAAAACTTTCTCTTCTACAGGCTTTGGAGCAGAGAAAGCGAGAGTTTGTCAAATATTCAAAGAAGTTCAGCAACACATTGAAAGACTACTTCAGAGAAGGACAGTGAGTGCTTGTTTCGCGGCTGTCGAATTTTCTATCTGGTTTTATTTTCTCTACACTCAGAAAGTTACTCATTGTCATAATTTGAACGTGTCATTGCAGGGCCAACGCAGTTTTCGTTAGCGCCACTTACTTGATTCACCATACCAATCTTATAATGGCTACCGTAAAGAGTCACGTCGAATGAGCAGAGCGTTAAGTGGGGGGGCTTTTAATATTATTGATTATGCAATGTAACAACAATTTCGGTGTATAGTATTTGATTTACTGATGTAATATATTGTTCAATTTATTTTTTCATGTCAGTTGGAAATAAAATTTATAATCATATAGCCATTGTTACGAAGCAGTTTATTTTCTTAAAAATAGGTATAAATATATAAAATGGTTCTGCGGACACGTAAGCAAGATACTCATTTATTGGCTCTACTGTGGGATTGTGCGTGCCTTGTCACTGCAGACATTCCATCCACAAATTTGGTTTTGAAGAGAACGTTTGCATTATTGAACATCCCGTCCTTCAGTGAAACGACGATGAACTGAAACGTACATTCAAAAGTCATTAGCCCGGTGGTCCCCATATCGAGAACTTGATTGATTACAATCAATATTTTCACTCAAATTAAGAACATCAACTTCAATCCTTATAGCAATTAGTTTATATATGTAATGAAGATACCAAATATATAAAATGATTGTTGGACCGCAATCGAGTCAGCAACAAGATCGTCAATAAACAACGTTTACCTTCAGGAAATGAATTTCAGATTTGCGAAACTCAAAGAGAAACGTATGAACTCACCTAAAACTCTCGCGCCACCACCCAATAAATAAAATAATTTTGTTACCAAGTTACCGGCCGGTAATTTTAGAATGTTTATTGACGATCTTGTTGCCGATTCTCGATTGCCATCGGCATCATATCTACTATTTTGGACATAATGGAGATATCCCAATTTGACTGAGCCAAAGTAGCAACTGGATAAATTATGACTGAGTCGTCGTTTGGTTGTGAGTAAATGGGTAGTGTTACCTGAGAATGCTTAAAGTGAGACTTGAGCATGTTTCCAATATTTTGGGTGTGAGATAAATCGAGTGCCGCGTCCACTTCGTCCAATATATATATCGGAGCCGGTTTAAAAAGTAGCAGCGATAAAATGAGTGACAGAGCCACGAGAGACCTGAAATAAATAATTAAAAATATATTTTGGTGAACTTTGGCTCAGAGTCTGCCTTGAACGTCGACAAAATTGCTCTCTACAAAACCTTTGTCCTCCGCTCAATTCGTTCAGCGATTCTTTCCACTTGTTTCCGAATGCGACTTTCACTTCCAATCCATCGAGCACTGACTTTCCTTCAAGGGGAACTAGCTTTGCCTGAGTACCAGGTAGCAGCGTAGAGAAAATTGAACCGAAATCCTTTGCGAAACAAAAATGAACAAGTATTTCATGAAAGGCCGAGAGGACAATGGTAGACCAATATCTAAAGAATATAATTATTATTGTTGTATGTATCGTTTGTAGTATAAAATTTGAATTAATGATTGCAAAAAGATAATAATAAATCGTAATGTAAAAACCCACGCCTATTTGTACAATTTAGGTTATCTAAACAAAATATTTTCTAATAAGAAAGATTTTAGTTAGAACGTCCGTATTAAGTTTAATCGAGAACATGAACAGACCGAACGAAAGAGACGAACACGAGTGGCGGACTCGTCTGTTTACAATAATATTTTACTATTATTTCACCAGTTCAATTAAAAATAATTGCAAAATATTATAAACAGACGAGTCCGCCACTCGTGTTCGTCTTTTTCGTTCGGTCTGTCCCGAAGTTCATGTTCTCGATCAAAATATTTTCGTTCAATGAAAAAACACATTCATAGTAAATTTGTGCAAGAAAATCAGAACTCACTTGCGTTACTTTCATCCAAGCCGTTTGAAGCGCTTCTTTTTTCTTCTCATCAAGTTCCTTTATGACGGCAGCTATAGTCACTTTATCCTTTTCAACGATCTCCTTTTTCCGGATCAAGTCGTTATACTAGAAAATTTGTATTCGAAAATATTTTTAGATTGTGTACAAAGACCCATTTATCTAATATTTATCACTTAAAATCAGAACTCAGTGGTCAAGCAAACAATTCACCAGAATACTAAAGCACTCACCTGCTCTTCGGTTTTATCCAACATAGTCATGGCGCGCATATTGACGTTCTTGGAGAGCTCGTTTCGCTTGCCCTGTAGCTGGTGCAGTCTTTGCTGCGATGTTTTCGGATCGATGACTTCAAAGTCGTACAGTGTTCCACTTTTTCCGAAAAACTGCTTGTCCTGCTCAATCCAGTCGTTCGCTGCTAGAAGCTCTTTAATCTGACGAGACAAGACATAGAGGCATTATTTTTAACACAAAAAACATAAATTATTGTTTCGTATACATTTCACAGTCTTTGCAACCGAATCGATAATACAGTGTAGTTGAAGCATTTTAGAAATGATTCAATGTATCAATGTTACAAATTCTGAATCAAACTCGGGTTGACTAGTTCGCCTCTGTCTCCAGCAAATTTTATTTTTGGAAGATAGACAATATGGAATATTTACTTTGTTAGCCGTATCCTTGATGATCCCTTTCAATTTTGAAATTGTCAGATCAAGTTCCTTTAGGGCCAATCTATTGGCGTTTATCTGTTTCTTGGCACCAATCTCGGCTTTATGGAGATCTGACAATTCCTGTTCCTGCGCCTTCAAGAAAAGTTTCTGTTGGATGACCGCATCCCTGGCCTTGTCCGATTCAACCTGTAATCCGTGAATACAGCTAGGGGTCACTGAAGATCATAGATATCTTTGCAAACACATCCACGGCCAAAAGGATCTGCAAACTAGATTAACCGATTTTCTCAGAAGCAATTAATAAAAAAAAACCTTGGTGCTGTCCAACGATTCCTGCAACTCCCCGATTTGAACCTGGTAGTCCGCGATGGCTTTTTCTCCGCACGCCACCTGCTTATCATAGTTAGTCAACCCCTTACGCAGATCTTCCACTTCCAGACGAAGCAGCTCCTCTGCCTGAAAGAGAAACGAGTATATTAAGTCGAAGATTTAATGCAAACGTTGCACGTTTAACAGATTCGTCTCAATGACTAAAATAGAACGTTTGTGGTATTAACCTGTTCCTCCTCCTTTAACAATTTATTTGATTTCTCTGCATTCTTCTTGCATTTGGCCACGTTCTTTTCGGCTTCCTTCAGTTCACGCTCACGGTTACCCTTGGCGTCTTTGATTTTAAGTTCGATGTCTTTCACTTTAGTCGATTCCTTAGCCAAAGCCTCCCGGCAACGCTTCAAGGTGGCCTGCTGGTCCACTTTATTAAAATAATAAATTTAATCAATCTGCAAATTATTTAGCGACTGACAGATTTTTAGTTAGTTCAATAGCTGCATACCTATCGATTTCTGAAGACCATTCACTTCTTCGAGTCGTTGATGATGGGAAGTTTGTTTAACTCTCTGGTTCAACAATTCGCATTCTCGCTGTTTAAGATCCAGTTGCTGTTTAAGCTTTCCAAACCTGAAAATGAAATCGGGAAACAACAAATTGGAAAACTGGTAAGATAAATTGTTCAGAAATTATAATTTCTGTACCCCTCTTGTATCGTTTCGTTGTTGTTCTTCTGTGCTAATCGGATAACAAGGCCGAGTAGATCTGAGTGGATCAGAGTTTCAGATTTCAGGATAGAATTTTTTCCTTTTTCACGAAACGTTTCTCCACTTTCTGACTTTTAGCTCGCCTTTTCCATCACTTACTTTTCTGCGACCTTGTTTATGTTGCCCATTTCAGATTCCACTTGTTTCAATTCCGCTTCCTTGTCGCTTAACTTCTGCCTAATCATTTTGATTTCAGCAATCACGGACAGAATGGGATTACCAGGCCGCCTCGATCCTTAAAAACGATAAAAGCACGATGGTAAATGGGACATGAACAGAGACTCCGAAATAGTGAAAAGCGCCGTGAAACCGCGGTCCTGTTCGTCAATCGCTGACAATGTATTTGTGCGGTGCCACAGGGATGACATTTTCCATCAGCAGATTAACTTACAAGGTGCGATGTATTTTAAAAATTTGCAATTTGATTTTTGATGGCACGAGCAAATCGAAAATCAATTATATTAATACAATATATTACAAAAACTAAAACTAAAACGAACAATTTTCGTTAATCTGTAGTCATGGGATTAATTCTAACCTCCAGTTAGAGTTCCTGCCGGATCGAAGGAGTCCCCCTCCACGGTGACGGTGCGCTTCAGCACGCCTTTGTCGAAGGCCACTCGGTTGGCTAGTTCGATGTTCTTGCATACGAGGATGCCTCCAAAGGTGAATTCCATGGCCGCCTTCAGTGACGGATCAAAGTCGACCAACGACAATGCCGTGCACACATTCTCCTTGCCAACCTGAAAAATAAAACCCCTCGGAAATAAATATTCCGGCGTTGGTCAATTGAACGTTTCACATTTTTTATTAGATGCCATTTTTCATCACCTTGAAATTTCTGTCGAATTGCTCCACTGCCACGTTTCCACATTTAAATTTCGAGCAGTTCAGAATTTTGTAATTTTATTTCTGCTTGGTCGATTTTGACTAATATTAATTCAATTTAGAGGCGAGAATTGGGAAAGGAAAACTTAACCACAAAATTTACTACTTTGAATGTGAAATATGTTAAATTAAATTTTGTTGGCCGAGCAACTTTTCTTCAATTTCACTTGAAAAAAATTATTTCGGAACCTCGGGAGGTTTTCATGAATAATGGCACTAAGAAAGGTTTTATTTAGGTTGACAGCGATGCACTGAAAACATATTACCAAAGTTTCAGCTCTTCGCAAAACGTCAGCGGCAATTGAATATCCCTTGATCTTGTTTAGGGGAACAATAGTTTGCCGTCGCTTCAAATTTCCACGTTCCAATATCATCTTACTGGTCACCTCGTTGTCCACAACCACGTTAAAAAGCTAGAACCAAATAAAAAATTAGTTACATTTTATTAAATATTCTGTGAAGGGGTCAAGGGAAAGAAAAATGTATGACGAAAATATTCAAGTGACAAGGAGATTAGGCAGACCCATGTGTTAAAAAGATCACAAATGAAAAATAATCAATCTCCCACGAACCGAAATCTCCTTTCTACAGACCACCTTAATTCAGGAAATGTCATTAACAAGAATATTCGAATTCAATAAAATTTCTTTTTACACACTTTACCTAGCCCCCTCGTTGATAAAGGTGCAACATAAAAAAATATTTTTCATAGGTAAAATATTCCAAATCACACAATTTTTATCTAAATAACTTGTGCTCACGTACAAACTTTTGTCACGACTGCATACTGGCAATGCAAGATCCTCGGTGGATCGGATCACTCGTTTATGATGCACTACCAAAATGATTGTGTGTGGGGGGGGAGGTGTTACCTTGCCGCCTGCAGCAACTTCAAGGGCGGTGGCCATTTCGGGATCCCGTAGCGTGAATAGGTCACAAACAACACCTTTGACTTTGCGTCGATCGAAATTCGGTACAGGGTTAGTGTATTCGAAGACTGTTTGCGGACATCTGAAACAATTTTAATGACGTCATCATAATGATCGAGTATCTTACTATAAAAAGGGTTGGGTCGACTTGTACAGAGATCGGTGGGTTTGCGCATTTATAATTTCTTCACTCCTTATACATAATAGAATAATTTTTTTTACCTAGCAACAAGTGATTCGTGGCGGTCGCTCAACTCTGTCACCTGCCTCTGTAACGCTCTCCGATTATCAGTTAACTGCTCAGCTTTGCCGTCCTGGTAGCCCAAACCACTCATTTCCGCCTAGATGGGCGACACAATTCAAGTCATTGTAAGATAATGCAGAACAATATAAATTTATCATTTAAAAAACATGTTTTAATTTAACCTCTATTCGTTCGATGGCTTTCTTCAGAGGGTCAAGAGTGGCCAAATCCTTTTGGTAATCCTTTTCGGTTTTCTTCAGCTCGTCACTTTTAGGTTTTAGCTCGTCCTGGGAATGCTTCAATGTCATTTCCGCTTGTTTAGTTTCGGTCTCCAAACGCGCAATCTCAGTCTTTGACACTAATAGAGAAATTGGGTTCGCATGTCAAAGTAGTATTTGGCAAGAAAACAGAACCAAAATGAATAGCTGGACGCAATTAGTCACCTGAACGAGAAAACGAATTTTTGATACCCCTACGAATTAAGTTGCAAAAATAAGCGTTTGACTCTGAGCTGATTTGATAGTTATTTCAATAGGCAACAAACACATATAGCAAAAATGAATGTTTTCTTTTTTTTTTTTTTTTAGTTTCCATCAACTGTAGTCAACCGCACTACAGGCTGACGTCCCCCTCATGGTGCTTGGGCACTGTGCGAGGGGGAACGACCAGTACCCCGGGATCGAAATATTCGAGAGCCCGCGCCGGGAATCGAACCCGGGACCGCCGAAACCACAGTCAGTCGCTAAACCGACTGGGCTACGACGAGTCGTACAACGACGAGTACAATCGACGAGTTCTTGAATTACATTAAAGACATTTACCGCAATGAAACCGTTAAGAGAATAACCTTTAATTATTCCCATGCCAAATTTCTTAAAACTATTTTTTTTATTGTAATTTCACGGGCAAGACACCACTCCCCACTCGCATTGATTATGGCAGTCATGGGGGTAGAATCGCAAATGGGCGGTGGCGATAAGAAACGAAAGTGGTGACTTACTCATGAGCTGATCAGCAAAGGTTGCCTCCTCTCCATCGGCGTTGCTGGACAACCCGGAACTGACAGCTTGAAAATGATGTTCGGCAGCAGCAACCAGCTCCGCATCCTTCTTGCCAGCTTCTCGCAACTTCTCCATACCATTGCTGAATTCTTGAAGTGTCTCTTCTTTTTTTGCGACAGCGGATTTGTCCTGGAATAACACAAGATTTCGCTCACTTACTAAATTGTCACGAAATCAATCGACAATAGAAGGGACTCTCAAATATGAACAATCCCCCCATATTCGGGGAATCTGAGAATTCAGGAACTACTTCCACCACAACTTTGTTCCACAAATTACGACTGTTATATTCACAAATTACGAATACAATTTACAAAATTATTGTATATAACCCATCAGAACACATAACGCAACATATAACGCATTAGTGATGAATCATGGAAATACTTAAATTTTACAGTTCTAATAAATTCAAAGCGGTATTACTCGCAGTTAATTAGAAAATAAATGCCCAATTTTTAATTGCTACGTAAAATCCCTGTAAACGTTAACTTGAAAGATATTGCATCGCTTTCTCGATTACCATAACACACTAGAACATTCTGAATGAAGCATTGTCAATTCAGGAGTGCTCTGAAACAAAAATTGCTTACGTCATTTTGCTGGTCACGCAAATTGGTAATTTTCTTCTGTTCATTTTTCAAATTGCCGTCGACGCTCTTCAAATTACTGGATATCTTGGCGATCGACATTTCCTTTTCTTTGAGAGCGTGCTCCAATTTGACCAGTAGATTTTTGGATTCCTGCTAAAAAGAACAATGTCGAAATTCGTATTTACGCTTAACTTCAAATTTATTCGTGAATCGTTCATTTTCATCAGTTCGCTAGTTCAATTTACATCAGTTCGCTTCTCCTCGAGAGCACTGATCTTCTCCTGCAGCCTTTTGGTTTCAATTTCCAAATCCTTGCACGCACTTTGTAAATCGGCAGTCTCCTTGACAGCGTCTTCCATTTCGGCGTCCGTTCTCTTAGATTGCTCCTACATATCGCACCAAATAAATAAAAAACTATTCATGAACATTTACAAACATTACAAACAACCGGTATTATAACATAACACATCCTCTCCACAAAATTAATACAAAATTAAAGAATACTAGGTGGATCGTTTCCTAATAAAGCGAAAACTCTGTTCCCAACAACCGTAGCACAAAATTCAGCTTGGTATGTCGGTTGCCAATTTTCATGACTGGACGTGAAGAGCCCACCTTGAATTGACACGTGACAGCATAAACTCGTCTCTTGATATTGCTCTTGCTAGTGGCAAATCACGTTAATCGGGAATGTAGATAAGAGTTTCAATTTAGATTCACATTGCATGTTCGATCTCAGGACAGCTGTATAGGCAACATATGCACAACGCCGCTCCAACCCTCTCACCTCAGCACAGACGTATTGGTAGGCTACCACCAACTTGGTTAGATGCTGTAGTTCACGCCCAATATTCTGATACTCCAGATAGGCTTGCCGCTCCTCCTTCAGTTTCGTTAGAGTAGGATTGATGTCTTCGTCCAAGATCTGTACAGTTCAATTAACATTTAATACTCATTTATAGCCATTGCAAATATTCAAATGAAATTTGGGGACCCCAGCAGGCTTAGTCATAATTACCGTATCAATTTCTCGAAGCTTTGCGTCCTTCTGGGCAATCGTCTTCATGGTGGCTACCTTTTTGGTCTCGTACATTTTCGTGCCAGCTGCTTCTTCAATCATCGAAAGGATCTAGAGACACGCAACAAGAGCGTTAAAGGTCAATAAATGTTGAATAAACTTTTAGCTCGCTTATTGCTTATTCAGCAACTGAGTAAGTTAAGCTAGTGTGACAAATTGTGGCTCTCAAGTTCTTTGTGAATTTGTTCCGCTTTCACCGACAGTTGTCTTTTTTCAATAGACAAAATAAAATCAATTTAAGAGACGGTTACGATTCGTATTGACAATTCCAATAAAATTTCGATTTAGATAAGTCTGCTAGTATTGAAGAGAGACGCTGGATGTCTCGAGCTTACCTCGAGGGGCTTCATATTCAGAACTTTAGTTATCCTTCCTTGCATGATCAGGAAATGAGGATTATTAACGTTGAGCTGAACCGACTGGAACAAGTCCTTGACACGATTGTTGGTAGCCACATTGCCGTTGATTAGATATTTGTTCTGCCCACCAATAATTATCTGCGAAAGAACAAAAAATGGCAACCCATCCAAAACAAGAAAAACAAAGTAAGTACAACTTAACAACCAAGATTAGATGCCTTCTTCAAATGATTTGACAATTTAAAAAAAAAATAACATTCCTAATACCTTTCAGAGATAATTAATATACTAACAGAGCTACTCGCTGGAGATGCTAACTTCAAAAACTCCTGAAAGCATATCCGGGTCTGAATCTGTCCAGATCCAACACTGTTCACATATTTTTAATTTTGGTGACGTGATAAGCTTAATAGCATACACAAGACGCTACATAAATTTTTATTAAATTATCCGACCTTTCCATAAACAATCACAACAGCAAAGTTTTGTAAAATATTTGTTCAAAATATTTGTACTACAGTTTTATCAGTTCCTACATTACTGGCATTTCGATTTACCATTCTCAAAAATATCACATGAATTATCCACATTCTTAAATCTGAAACAAGACTGAATCATCTCAGATGTCCGAATTCGTCTATTTATCCTCTTATCTACTGTACCTGTCTTGTGACTGTGATGACTTCGTACTGCTCGTAGCCCACGGGACACTGTTCTTTATCATTGTTGTCAAATGTCACAGACACTGAAGCCTTCGTGATTCCCGCCTGTCCATTCTTATAGATGAGCTCCTGCAAGCTGGAGGCTCTCACCTGTACAAATGAAAACGGGAAACATTTTTAGAATGGATCAATCCAATTGTCTCTTCTAAGTTATCTCTGTACAAACTTCTGAAACCAGCAAACGATCAACATGATTGTGTTGTTACCCTATGTTGTGAATGACGCGGCTTAGATTAAAAGGTAGAGTTTGCGTACGTCTCGTGGCCTTGACGCAAGACTCCGTGGGACAACCTAAGCCTGCATGCATCCATCCATGTGTGCACAGTATAGACAACTACTTATAGACCTACTTACCAAGAGGGAACAATTTGAAATTTGACACTTTGCAATTTAGTAGCGGGTAGAATAAATTCAACGACATTTGAATCGAACAATCATTTGAGCCAATTGACTGAGAAGCTCGACAAATGACAAGACTATTTCCCTCCCAGACAAGAGTCCAATAAATCGGTGCGTCGCCCTTCGAAACAATAGCATGCGATAGCCTCATACGATATACTAGAAGTCTGCTGAAGGTTAAGGTGTTAAATCACCGGCACCTTTGATGTTTTGTTCTTTGAATAAAAGCGATTAATCTCTAGAAGTCTGTTTGGTTTAGTAGCCGAGAGATTGAAGGGTGCAAGGAGACAGATAGTTAAGTGTTATTCTGTTATTCCAGTGATCGCGGGTTCCATTCCCGACTGAAACCTCTGGAATTTTTCGTTAGAGAAATTCCTACATACGCCTTCCTTCTGAATGGAAGTACGTAAGCCCTCCTTCAAAAATTGAAATATTTAGACTTGTCAAATCTGTTCAAAATCGAATTTGTGTACGTTAAATAATTTAGCAAGCTAACATATAAAAAAACATAGGGAGCGTTGAGTATACCAACGCACTCAACTTCAATTCGAATCAGACTGTTCAATGTGTACCCATACCTGACTGAGATTGCTGATTCCCAAAACAAAGCAGATGGCATCTAAAATGTTGGATTTTCCGCTGCCGTTTAATCCAGTAATAGCGTTAAAAAATGGATCGAACTGATTCACTTCGACACGTTGCCCGTATGACTTGAATCCATCGATTGTTATGGATTTGATGTACATTTCAAGAAATTATTTTTAACGAAACAGAATTACAAGTCTTCCATGAAAGGTCTGATTATTTGGCGCGCAAAAGAAAATGTGGGCTAGTGATGCGCGATATTTATCGATGTATAAAAATATCGAGTATTTAAAAATGTTATCGATATGATTTATCGACATTTTTACGATGCGATATTTATCGAATATTAAAAAAAATAATCGATATTTGTTTTCCGATTATTTTTTGTTATTCAACTTGATTTTTTTTTTTTACCCAATCAACTGTAGTCAGCCGCACTACAGGCGTTACGTACCCTCATGGTGCTCAGGCCCTATGCGAGGGGAATGACCAGTAACCCGGGATCGAAATTTTCGAGACTCCGCACCGGGAATCGAACCCGGGACCGCCGAGCCGCGAACCAACTGGGCTACGACGAGTCGACGATTGATCGAGTTTAACATTTGAGCAGTTAAATCAGCGGTAAACCCCCTTAACAATATTTTTAAAGAAGTAGCGCTAGAACGCGCGGCTGGATTTTCTAGGGGTTTCTAGTGTAATTAATTGTAAACTGGTAACTTTAAAAACTGGTATTTTGGTGGACTTTTAGTATGGCAAAACGAGCGCTTTTATGACTTTGTGCCTGCCTGAAGGCGCACCTTACCCCAAAACAAAATGAGTATGATTAACATGCAAGAAAATGAATTTTCCACAAAATTCTTTCAATGCAACATTTTATTCATCAAGAATGCACCAGTCCACACATGGCCGTCTAGTAATATTGAACTAGTCAATAATTCGCATGAAAAATACTCTAATCAGTGGACTGGCAATGTGTTTTGCGAACTTCGGTGTCTACAGTTTTACACTAAGACAATGAAATGACAACCACCTTGCCAAAAGCATATGCTTATACAGTTTTACACGCAATGGGACAACATTAAGTATGGCATTTAACGTCATAGGTACAAACATCTAATGTATTTTATTAAACGAGGCTTCCCAAGTCATACACACACGAATGTTAATTATATATTATATTAATCTGGTTCACTGGACGTCCACTGTTTCCGATCAATGAATATGTGGACGCAATTACAAAATCTAATATATCATGTGTATGTGTGTGTGCAAGTATTTGTCTTGATTTGCGAGTATTTGTGCATATCAATTCAGTAAGCACGAACTAAAAAAAAATATCAAGCTACCGAAAAAGCAATTCAAACAACAAATTGACAGAAAGTGTCAACGTACGTTGTCAAACCCATTTCCGTTCACCAGCAGTCGGCATCCAGTGAACTGTCTTAATAAAGTTATACGCACATTTGAAAAGAAAACAAACAAAAATGATAACACATTTTTCAACAACACAAGGAAGACTAACATTAAAAATGGACACTCAATAAAAATACGAACGCTGCCATTGCAGCTACTACCGCACTTGAGATGTACAAGTATTAAAATGGTACATAACGCATAATTAAAATTTCTTCTAGTCATTGTTTTGTACTGAGGAAAGGTTTCGTTAGGTATAATAAATGGATCGCAATGGTCTTAACTGTCAGATTTATCAGGTTAATTGGGCAGTGAGGTTTAGGCCGGTGGTCTTCTAAAGCGAATTCGAATATTTATTCATTTGGCAATTGCGTTGAAACGAGTTTCGCTGAAGGAGTGTTAAAACTGAATTTGTTCTCGCCGAACTTTATATTATTAATTTCACAAGAACACTTTAGATTCATGCTAAAAGCTGGCACACACATTCATTTTATTTGCAAAAAATAAGTGATAATCCCAATAAGAAATGTGAATGACATAAAAAAAAAAATTCCGAAAGAAAATGTGCTCATAGCCTTGTTTCAAATAGACATGACACAAAAATATTTGAAAATAAGACAAAATATTTTGCTTTGTTAATGCTCCTGACCACACAATTTCACATTAACAAATACCGTGCGTACAGAGACACCGGCGCACCTGATCTCCATTGAATGCTGTAAGAATAACCTAAAAAATGAATTTGCTGATTTGGAGTATCTTTAGGGAGATTAAGATGGCCTTTTTGTCTTTAGTTATGGTTATGGTGATGCAATAATATCTATATATACAACAGTCGTTTGAAGCTTGGTTACTGTAAAATATCCAAAAAAGATTATCTTTAAAAAAAACTATAAATGTACGAAAGCTTTATATTTTTGGAAAGCGAAAGCCATAGAAAACGGGCAAATAGACACTGCCAACAAAGGACACTCGCATGCATTATACAGAGAACTACACGTATATCATTATGCCATTATACAGCTATTCAATGAGAAACGCCTATTTAAAATGTCATTAGGATCGGATAGTTTGCAGGCAAATAAATTAGATATTATATTTCTAACTGAGATTGATGGATGGAATCTGAAAATTGCTGCGATTCACCAAAAATAAATTGGTAACTGGTGTGGCTCGGACGAAAAATGTGACCAGGTTCTTTTAAGCTAACAATTTAATTAATATCAATTAATTTGAAAAATCTTCCATTTAAAATATTTAACTTTGACTTTAATCGAAGTAACTGTCACAACTCACTGCGATTGTATAAATAACTGATCCATACAACCATGATGACACAGACAACTTGGGCGCGCACAACATATACAGCGTTATGTGCGCAATTAAAAATATAAAGTGTTTCAATAACAATTATTACGGAAACCAATTACAGAAAGCCCAAGCAAAAAAAGTCAATTTGCTAAATCTAGTCACATTATCAGACGTACAGCACGTAAAATTTATGTTTTCTCTAGTCTCACAGTTTCTGCCAGTAAAAATAATTAAAATAACCCCTAATAAATGATGCCCTAGCATAGCAGCAGGAATTAAAAAAGACATGGTGCAAATTTATATCTGGCGAGGATATAGCTGATATAGGAATTTCCATGTTTATCCATAAAATTGTTTCAAGTCACCGCGCGCACCCGTAACATTGTATTTCTTACTTTTTGACTAGACACGCATTTCATTCCAGTCTTTTGAACATAATAAGCACATTTCAACACGCATGTATGCCATGAAAATGAAATGGTTACAAAAATTATTTATTCTACTTTTATCATACTATTAAATATAAATTTCGTAAAATGTGGAATTATTGAAATTAGTTATTTGTTATCTTAATTATCAAAACGTCAAATTTATAATATACATATTTTAAAACCGAAATAAAAATGTGAATCTGCCTCCAGCAAGTGCTTTCATTTATAAATATCAGTTTGCTAGATTTTGCCAGGCATTTTATATTCTTGAGTGTGTACCGATATCTATATAGATGCGATTTATTTTTAAGTGTCATATCATTTGATTAATGATAGTTTCAATATACAAGTTGCTAGGCTAGCTTAGTCTTGGGTGCAATAAAGATTAACTTCGATATATATGGAGCAATTCGGCTAGCCACTGACTAAATATGCCCAATGCACACAAATACACAATTATCTGCAAATACGAAATTCTAAATTTTTTTTAATTTACTTCTTGTCCACGTATAAAATATGTTAACCCATATATACTACTATACACTACACAAGACATACTTCCAGCCAACATTTCAATCGAAACCGGTTTCGTCTTGTCCGCGACTCGGAAAAACGAAAAATAAAAAAATGACAATATCTGCGTGAAACATACGACTCTCCAAATGTGTCGAGACGATTGATCGCAACATACCATTAATAGATTTTTCAACAAGGAATCCAGCGCACACACATTGTGCCTGCCGTAGGCAGGAGCTGCGATATAGCATTGATCGTGGCCGCAGCGACGAACGCGGCGGGTAAATAATGCACACACCACCATCAAAGACGATGGCCAAGATAGAAAGACTCACGGCCGTGGCCGCTCGACGAAACTCGGCAGCAGACAGAATCGGACGATAAAATATATAATTTGTTAAAATGTGTTTGTATATATGGCGGTCGGATTTTCGGGCGGGTGTCCATGTGGCAAGTAAACGATCGACTTCGGCAAGGTGGAATGCCCCATGCCATACGTTCACCAACTTGTTTTTTCTTCTTTTTTTTGTTTTGCATCATATTCCATACACAAAAATGCAAAATTGTTGATCTGGACAAAAAGGACAAGCTGAAAATTCTATATTTCCGTCCTACGATAAGGGAGTAGGTGGATTGGGTAAACTTATACAATTCGACGTGGCGTTCCACTCACTGGTGTATGTTCACTCATCTCTATCTCCTTGTCAAGAATGTCCTGCGACAGTATAACTTCCAAGACAGTCCTGAGACAGTATAACTTCCGGCTACACTTCCGGTTTGATCGAACGTGCTGGTCGCCAGTAGTGCGTCAACTCTAAAGTTCGGTTGATCGGAGTGGCGTGCATTCACCTGCGCTACACTGTTTGCAGCACACTTGTCTTTAAGAAGAACGATTTGGGGAGAATGCTGGCTGGGGTTATGGGATGGGGTGGAGATAGAGGCGGCCCTCACGCGTCAGTTTCCCCTTTCAATCGCAGGCGAGCAAAGTCTTCGAAAATTATGTCGTCATCTTGGTCGGCATAACAGGTGGTTCCGTCACTGCAGTAATCAGAAATACGAATTACAAAAACGGAGCAACAGTTGCTATTGGTTTAAGACTTCAGCGTACCACAGAGCAACCATGCTCTTATAATCCCCCACGTAAATGATTTGTTCTTGCTAATTGTAATTATATTATCGATACAACTAAATAAATGCAGTAGGGTCCATTAACTTACGTGTCCAACTGGATTAGATTGGTGTCCATGGCGCAACCGTCCTCGTTATTGTTCTGCAATGACTGAGCCGGGCGCTGAAGCGGCGGTGGCTCCTCTTCAGGCTTGGGGTGCATCAGTGTGAACGGCAGTTCTGCCACCAGGTCACTACAATGGAATTAGCCAAAACGGATTAGCTTCACGCGAATAGGGTAGCCACCATGAACAACTCCAGAGTCATCCAGCAGAATGCTAACTAGTTTTGGATGGGGGACCTTGTACTTACCCTCCAAGAGCACCCAAACATAATTTCACCTTGACTTTATATTGTACAATAATGCCCAGATTTTCTTTCTGAGCGGGATCAATGATTCTGAATTAAAGAACAAAAAACATTAATAACAGATTGTAGTCTCATAATCAATTAAGTCAATACAAATAGAGAGCTTACATTGTTGACGATGCGAGATTGGTGTCCTCGTGCTTCAGCTGTCCGTCCAACGCTAAACCACGCTTGTCTTTGTTGTTGTCCAGCAGCGGTGTCAGATAGAAAACTTTGGAAAGCGTAAATCCAGGACCAACCGGGCATCCTTCCCTATAACAGCATTCACAAATTGGCAGACAAATTACATAATAGATTGTGTCTATTTTGGGTACAAATCACTAATTTTATTACAGCAAATTGCCGCGATATCATTTTTAAAAAGCCAACAAAAATGCCCTAGTTGTCCCATTAAAAGCCAAATAGGTAAGAATTTTATTGTTCATCAAAAAAATATACTTACTCGCTTTCTAATTCAGCTACCGTGCACTTGTATTGCGCCGTCGAAAATAAACAGATGTCGGCAAACTGGCGAACTGCGAAAAAGATAGGAAAATTCATATCTGGATTTTTTCACCAAACTTTAATATTTGTTCAAAAACGTTACACTTAAATTGTATACTTATCTTTACACAAAATGTAAAAGTTTAAAAATTACCAGAAAGACAATTTTAATCTCTAAATTTCGTCACTTTCATAAACATAGGTGCAAGAGCATTTGAGAAAAATTCGAGTAGTGCAGATCAGTATAGTTCTTACCAGAAACTTTGATTTTTTTAACAGTTCTGTTAGAGTTGTTGGCAATATGCACGTTCACTCCGACACTTTCACCGTGATGATACAGCTAAAAATTAAATTTTAAAAAATGGTTATGGTAAATTTTTCATAATTTGTTTGATGTAAATATTCTTTGCTGCAACTGCGAACGCAAAAACTGTACCCGCAACACCGAAATTAAAACCAAGAAAAACAGTCACCTCTTTATCGAGTGATGCTTCCAAGTGTAGTTTGTTTGGACTCATCATGAACTCTTTGCTCACTTCCACACTGGGCTGATCTCCGGGTTTGCTGGGTGCATACATTATCTTGCGGATGGCAAGACGGACGGAATTCCTAAAGTCGATGACAAGGAAGACAGTAAGCCGACTGACTGCAAAGACTCTGTACAAGCAGTCACATGATGCGAAATAATTCTCGGTACACACGTCTATTATAAACTCTAAACAAAGTCAACACTATAGTTTTGACAATACTGTATATTGCCGTATTATCAAGCTACTTTAAAACTAACCTTTTGTGTGGTTTATCATCAGGATTGTCTGCAACAAAGGCCTTTAACTCGTAATCCACACCGCAAGGCTGGAGGAAAAAATAAGAGCCAATGCTGAGATTAAGTTCACGTCCTACACATACGACATACTGTATGGCGCCAACAAAACCGCGCTCAACTCCGAAGCCGCGACTAGTTACATTGTTTGCAATTTGCCTGAAATATTAATTGGAAGTTCCATTATTCATCAATGCGTATCGGAGTCGCCGATCAAGTTAAAAGCATAGCGCGGAATTAATTATAGGTGTTCGAGACCCAATAATTGTTGCCCGCGAATATATAATGTGACGATTGGACAAGTCTCATGTTCAACTCATGCGCACTCGTTGATTTGCAGCAAACAACGAGCTCATCAAGTATGCAGTGGTCAAATAATTTGCACGAAAGTCAGGCGGTTCTAATTCTGGACCATATTCTGTATAAGAGTCCAAAGTAGACTAACGTGAATTATTTAAAAATCTGCGTACCTGCATATTACCGCGCTCAAAAATATTTTTTAATCGCCCAAAAGTAACGAAATCGCATTGCACATTGCTTCAAAGATCGAACGTAGTTTAAATGAATGTTCAGGGAAATTTTATAATTTTTATATACAATTCATCAGCTTATCACGGTTATAAAAATTCTAAATAAAATGCCCACATTTGAAACGAAATTCGTGATGTACGTAATAACGTAATAACGCGCCTTTTTTTTAAAAAAAATAATTATGCTAATTTATAATAAACGGTTCAGATGTATGCCTGAATGCGAGTAACTAGCGGTTAACTATGATCATTTCTTTTCTCGTAAACGTTTTCTTTTCGATTGATTTATTCCTACAACTCCGCAATCATGACTAACGTTTGACCTGTTTTTTCATTCAATTAATACTAAAATCTGATTCCTCAATAATTTGATTAGTTTCTGTTGTCACAAAGATTCATCCATCACCCACTATCAGTATTTTATGCTTCAGAAACGAAATTCTATTGGCATACATGTTTGTAACAAATTGCAGACCGATAATATTGATGGCGGCCCCACGAACGAAGAAGCTTGATCACGCCCTCGCATATAAAAAAGCCCCGAACGCCACAATTAGCATCTGATCAACTCTGCTAATCCGCGCGCCATCACAAGTATCAATTAGTCAGCGCTAATTTGTTTATCGGAGCGTGCACTACCACCTATCCTATCCTAACATTGTTGCCTACAAACCCGCCAACGCCAATAGAAGCTCGCCTGACCTACACGACGGAGGAGGCCACGAAACGGTTTCTCCTTTGCAACGTCAACGTTGATCAGACATTCATCGCATGATGCGCCGATCCTTCGCGTGTTTAATGTGTGTAATTGTGTTGATTAGGGGTAAATGGGCTGGATCGGTCGCGGCCTACTTGAGGTCTTGGAATTACAAGATAACATTCAAAGACGCCCCCGATCGGAAATGACGCGTGAAACCAAATTCGATACGCAAAAGTACTTGATGGGCGATGGCAAATACTCTATATGTACTAGAAAAACTTCAAAAACACAAACGAAGAACAATATTTTAGCAGCGATTATTTGTCTTTGACGCAAAATAATGCACAATGTTTTGTTAAGTTAGACTTTTAAAAATGAACATGTTCCATAAATATATACCGGTATGAATTACATTTAAAGAAGTTTATAGGCAACTCAACACTCAGCAAAATGATGGACAAGTTACCTTCATGGCATACGCAAATAAATTGAAAAAACAACACTAGATAGTAGTATAGCGGCATAATCCGAAAGTAATAGGAGACAAAACATTGCACTTTTTCGTTTAACCATTGACAGTTTATTGTAACCATTCACTTTCAAGTGTGAACCGCTATTTGAATTATTTATCGCGGTCTAAGATTCATGGTTTCCTGTTTGTCTAAAGCAACACCAATTTTTGCATTCAACTACAGCCAAAAATAAAGCAACTGTGCAATATAGGAAAGTGCTACTAATGATACTGTTCAAAATAACAATTTCCAATAAGTTATATCACGATACGTATTAGTTAACTAGAAGAAGCACAATTCCCTAAAACAGAGTTTTATAAAATATGGTCCAGATAGGTCGGTCAAAGCACATGGGGAAAAGAGTGGGTTAAAATATCAATAGGAGAAATTTAACCAAGTACATATACACACCTTTCCAGTATCTCCGGGGGCGGGCTGAAGTGTGACTGACGCGGGACAGTGAGGTGGAAGCTGGAAACGGTTATTGACAGAAGGGCAGATCAGATATGGAACAATTTCTTTTTTTTGAGTTTCACTGTTGGCTGCAGATGGCAAACGTCTGCCAATACTCACTTCAAAAAAGAATGGAAACGCGTTGGGCCCGAGCTTCTTGAGAAGTCGCTCCTGTAACCTCGTCAGAGGGCGCTTGGGTTCCGACTCCACGGGGAAAATTTGTTCCGAGGCCAGGTAGAGGTCTTTGCGAAACGTCAATCCCAGCACGTCCAGATCCTCCCGGCCATACCGGAAGGCGGCCAGGACGTGTCCGAATACCTTCCGGTCTTTGACATAGTCCGGGTCCACCAACACGACACCATCTGAGGAAACATTTCGGAACTTAAGCTTCCCGCGTATACGACGTTCAATAAAACCACGCTGACAATTTTCTAGGCATTTTAACATGGTCTGCAGATAAAACACGAATTTCTGTTCTAATTTTGATTCTAAGTATAGGTTCACTTGCAATCAATCGCAAAATGATGAACGGATAATCCAATCTATATTTCTCGCGACTCTTGCACTTGTATCGACAGATCGACAATACAGTTTATGGGCAATATTTATTGCATGCTCTACGTGTAAATTTCTCGTAGAGCGTATATTCTGATAAAATACTTGTTTTTCTCAAACTGTCGTTTTTCAATTGTTCTTTCAGAAAAAGCATTAGTTAAAAAAAATATGATTTCAATATTTGATTTGTCATGTCTTTGACATTTATCACCTCTCTTTTCCCCGATATTCATGATATGCATTCCAAAATAACTAATTTTTCTTTTCGTAACTAATAGAGTTCTCATTTTTTATCATGCATCAAAATTTAATTAAAGGTTAATTAGTTGGATCGGCTCATGGCTCGGACACAAAATCAGGGCGTCTCGAATTTCCTGGCAAAAATATAAACATATAATGTTGTGTAACGGTAAAAAAGGCATGTGGGCCACATTAACAAATAAGGCTGTAACAGTTAGCTGGCCAAATCGGGCGTCAAACGCCCTACATCAGGAAATGAGAATTTTACTCCATTGCGACAACGCTCACTCACCGATGGGGTCGACATGAGAAATGTGGTCGACAAAGTCTCTTTTACCGAGGTATACGGTTATCTGTTAAACAATCGAGAACACAAAATTTAAAAAAAAAACACTTCCCGTTGCTGGTCGCGGATATACAGTAAATACAGTCAACCGGGGATGACAAAAGCTAACGCATTTTTTAATCGATGTGTTCGCATTCGGTTTACTGTTAAAGAGGGTGGAGGAGGAATGCAGTCCACCCCTCGATTATTCAATGCGGAGGTCTATTACGTGTATCACGCCACACACACACACACACACATATGAGCGTATTTAAATTTTCTCGTCCACCACATGTGTCCAATTTATATACGGAAATGGCTCCGGGATTAAATTGCTCGCATGCATTGACAATTTTGATCAGCGTTGCAGTGACAGGATTCATCCGCACGCCAGGCGTCAGCTGTGAATTCGAAAATGGGGCCTGTATTTTCGACCGCGCTAAAAGATACCTAAAACAGTTCATGTCGTTCTCCGGCAGCTGTTCCAGCTGACATCGATACACAATTGATTCGTAAAGCAGAACCAATCTGATTAACATACAATAAATTTGGTCGGCTCTTAGCAGGCGTATTTAATCATTCGTTGCTGATTTTCTTTTTGTGATTGGTATCATCACTGGATCTAGAATTTTAAAATGCTGCGCTGATCATGTCGAACAAACGATGTGCCTCGTGAGGTAATCTGAAATGCCGCGGTGAAAGGCATTTAACACGAAACCGAATTTTGAGTTGGTAGCGGACATTCTACACTGTCATTCCTAAACTGATCGTTATACGCGAAGATTTAATATTTTTGGACGATAACTTTAATAAAAAGTTAGATTTTCTTACTTTTCCATTTGGAGAACTCTTCTTAAAAACTCTGTAAAACAGAAGAGACAAAAAAAAACATTTAAAAAAGTATTCACATAGGAAGCCAACAAGATTAATAATCAATAATAATACAATTAGTAAAGAACAAAAAATGTCACTATGTAAAATATATCCACAGTAGAACTGTTGTACTTTTTTGGTAATTGGCAAGGTTGTTTCAAGATCGTTGGAATTACTCTGCTGCCTACAACAAATCATACAACTATGCCAATGCGTTTTACAGCTCTGAGAAAATATTTTTGCAATGTGGTTTTAACGAAAATTTGCCGGAACGGTTTATCCTTCAAATGGTGAAATGAAACATAAGTTAATTAAGCCACAGCACCAACTCGTTCCATATTGTCTCGCATAAGTTTGGGATTAGTGATAAAAGGTTTAACTAAACCTCATTAGCTTCTCGTGCGCACATAACACAACAATGTCACCAACTCACATTATCATATGTATGAGAATCACGCAAGATGTGTGCGAAATTCAAAAGGCTCAGGCCTAAATACCGTACGCTCGTTTCGAATGCCTAATTAAACGTGATGTCTGAGTGAACAGGAGGATGTATGATTGATGAGGGAAATTAGGCAAACTTAAATTATTGTCAATTGACGGTTGTACATGACAGTTCCCTGTAATTAATTCTTCCCCTGCGAGCGCTAGGAAAAATCAGTCATGTTTCGAATTTGCAATTATCTGTCTGCCTTTGGCGAGTTATTTTGGATGCATATTTCAGAAACACAGTAAAGTGTGTACAAGAGTACTTTAAAAAAAAAGAAAAAGTAGACTAGCATGTCAGTTTTGGAGAAGGTCACAGACTGTTAAGCATCTATTCTGCGAAAAGCAAAAGTTTTTTTTAAAATTCACTGAAGTGTATATCACAACAGGAGTTTCTGTATCCTCTCTTGTTGCTTAGTTATTGTTGTGCTCCTGTTAGGGGCACATTTTCACCAGCACGCGGGGATCGAATAATCGAGAGCCCACGTCGGGAATCGAACCCGGGATCGCCGAGCCAGTCAGTCGCTAAACCAACTGGACTACGACGAGTCGTACTTTTCCTTTCCTTTTAGTCCATTTCCTTGGTGGCCAATTAGAATTTGATCAACGAAATCTATCTATGGCGACACCAAAAAAGGCAATCAAAATGTTTAGGCAAATAAATTAAAACAATTTGTTAACAGTCAGTCAACACTGTAGATAAAATCAGTCAAGTGTACAGTCAACTTACTTTACTCGGTGCACCCAAACTGCTCTAACGACTCGCTGTGGCTCGGCGGTCCCGGGTTCGATTCCCGGCGCGGGCTCTCGTAAAATTTGACCCCGGGGTACTGGTCGTGCCCCTCGCTTAGTGCTTAAGCAAAATGAGGGGACGTAACGCATGTATTGCAGTTGACTACAGTTGGTTGGAACAAAAAAAAAAAACAAAAAAAACTTAACAGTATATTGAACTTCAGCGTATTGATTCAACGCGCTCTGATGTAGGCGTCAGGAACACGTTAGGAGTTCCCTGCACGCAAATATCCAATAGGCATAGACTTAAAAAAAAATTATTTTCAAGACTATGGTACTGTAATTTTGCTTTGCATGCAGTCAGCGCAACACGGAGATCTGATTAGACATTCGCTTGCCAATGTTCTTTTGTACAATTTGAAATACTCTGAAACATCAGAACTAAATTGGAAATGGTGAATTCGGGACAGCACCGAATGAAATAACAAATCTTTCTCATAAATCAGAACTAAAATCAAACAAATCTACAAATCGGTAGCAGATCACGAGGGATCCCCAACTGTACATGTCGGTCGCAGAATAAGATTTAGGCAAAACAAAGTAAAATTTTCACTAAACCGTAACAAGGGCCCTCACTACGTCGGGACACAATCGACAAACGAACGCGCGTATGGCCTCAGACACATCGCGATATCGCTGTAGAACCCAACCACCATCGACCATAAACATCCAAAACACAAGACAAAACAAATAAGCTGAACCGCAAATGCGGAATATGCGCACCTTGGCAGAGGCATTTCTGAAACGACGATTGGCAATCGACTAGAGGCAGCACCTGGTCACAGTACACATGTCCACAAATATGGATCCAAAACACGACGTCACCAGATCCGCCGACAGAAGACCGTTTTTTCGTCACTGTTCGGCGTGACGCTGAGAGAGAACACGCGCCACTGCCGGCGGCCAACGCGCCCGAGAACAACAAACGAAACACACATACAGCACTGCCGCACCTCACCTCACCTCCACCACCACCACCACGGTGACAGTGTGGTGATTGGGGAAATATGGAGGGGGAATGGCGTGAGGGGGAAGAGGTGAATATATCCGAGTTACCAGACTGGCACCGCGCGATCGGGGCCGATGTGAACAACGCGCTAGTCCGCGAGGAAACGCGCGCACAATCACCTACTGTCACTTCCACCACCACCACCACACCACGGACACATTCAGTTCACCCCACCAACACGACTGGTAACAAACACCCTCACTGTAGCCACGAAGAGGCAGCTGATCGAGAGTGGCTCTGTGGACGAAAATGGCCGCCGAAATATTTTTTTCTTTAAACTATACAAATATAAACGAAACGCGTGGGATTGGCACACAGAGGTAAAACTCAGAACACAACCACTATCACCACCACCAACAACCACTTAACAAAAAGGAAGAAAAAAAACCCGACACAACGAAGCAGCGATCGCTGCTCACGGAACAATCACGAGGGCACCCCCAGTGAATTAAACACCAGTTCTCGTATACATACGGGCGAGCGAGGATAGAAAAAATATGGCCAAGTCACTGAAGTGGGCTGGTGGTGGTGGTGGTGGTGATTCTTGCTTTCGCTTGGTTGCTCCTATGCGAGAATGCACACCGAGTGCAGGCTATGCCCAGTGCGGCTCTCAACAGGCACTTGTGTCAGGCCAAATAAGGCCAGGAAATATGGCGTGCATACAAGCTCGATAAACCGAGTTCCCTTGACCCCTCCTCCTCCGTCCGCTATACGTGACGAGTTCTCTCCACCGAGCGAGGGTGCACACTGCACATTCGGTAGGTAGAGTGGTTTGGCATTGGACGCAGGGGGGGGGGGGCTGTGCCGTGCCTGTCGAGGTTACACTATAATGTTTACCGGGTGGATTTCATTGACAAGAGTTAGTTCTGAATGGACGTCAGAAATTTTCGCCAGTGGTGTGCGCAGTGTGACAGTGACGCGTTTCAAAATAAGACATCCGAGTGTCTATGCGCGAAGAGATATGCTCTCTTAATCTACATACGTACGTACGTAGTCGAGGCCAGTACGTGATGCTGTACCGGATCCCCGCCCACCCCACCTTAATTCATAGTTGTGGAATTTTTATTTCGTATTTTTTGGATATGTCCCAACAGTTTTGGTGTCACTGGCAACGACCGAATGTGACATTTCTTAGTTTTTACAGCGGTCCGCTTGATTTGGTGTACGATCGAAAGACAATTTTATTTTTAAATTATTAAATTTCTAATAACTTTAATGAACATAAATATGCTCTTATCTAAATGTAGTTCGTTAAAGCAGTCTACAGAAATTGAAAAACGTTCGTGCAGTCTATGAAAATTTAAATTATTCCACCCATAGAATTAATAATGCAGCAACAAGTGGTGGTATAGAGACGCTAAAAAAATTCATAAAGTTATACATGCGAAATTAATTCAATAGACAATAAAAAGTAAATTAAAATGTAATATTTTATTTGCTGCTTAAATAAATTCAATTTCTTAGTTTTCATTAGCTACTCAGTTTGACACATTTCAATTGGTAAGTTGTTCCTGAAAACATAAAATATTGATATAATAGAACTAATTAGATTTTTCAGTATATCGATTCGGGGTTGCTCGACTTGGTCCAGCCAAACTCATGCCAAGGCTGATGGGAATTGCACATGGAAGCCCCACTGCTCCTACAAACGTCACAAGCACATTCACGGTTGGCAAGGGCGCAATAATATGCACCTTCGAGCACCCCTTCACTACCATCACCGTGTTTATTAGTCCGAATTGACGTGACGTCGAAAGCATTGACGTCTACCCGGTTGACGTCGACGGTGGCGTCTTGCCAAAAAACGCCGTATCGACTAATTGCTAAGCAGGCAATTTAAATACTTGGAAAACTCCAGTTGGCACTAACCCCCAGGAGACCGCACACACACTCCGACAATCGACATCACGGCAGAGGTATGGGTGACGTAATGAGCAATGGTGGTGAAAATCTCTAAAGACGACAGTGGGTCGACACCGCACGCACACATGGAGACGTGACATGTATGATGCAAGCAACCTCTCACCTTGAAATCAACATTTCCGTGGTGTTGGCTCATCAGTGCACATAGTTTGCTTTCATAAGATTTTTATTCATTTTTCTTTGAAGTCGCTCCCCTCATTTAGCTTGTTGCTCAATTGCTGTACCTGATATATCCGTATGAAGTTAGTATAGTTTTCGTAAGAAATTCAGAGGATATTTAATTTAACCATCTCCAATATTGGATAGCACTTCGTAGTACGTAGATATTTGCATACACGAAATCATACCTAAAAATAGCACGCATTTATATCCCCAGTGACTTGCTCGTATTCCCATCCGAAGTTGTTCTGGATTCAAGTTACCGTCAATCTCAGTTTTTAAAAGCTTTCCCACGCATGGGGAAAAACATACGAACTTCTCCGGGAAACGTTTGCCTCTTTCTTGCCAATTACTACTGAAAGCTTTAAAATTTGTTAAGCTCACGTCCCAGATTTTTGTAAACAAATATCGATAACTCACTAAATGTTTTTCCAATCGCTAATGACGGCAAAAGTTACTAATATTCCAAAATGACAGAATAGCTATTAAAACATACGCTACGTCGATCCATCCAGTCTCAGAATACTTAATGTTTGTTAAAGAAGTCCCACCGGTGATTCAACATCTTATAACCCCTCCAGGTAGACGACCTGGAAATTTTGTAAAGGGATCTTTAACGTCCCGATATCGTACAGGTCATGATTTTACTTCTATTCCGAAAGAAGGCGTGTGAAGAAAAAAAAACACGCTATCCCCTAGGCCACTCAACACGTATACTATATATTTCATATGATCATTTCTAATAGAAATGATCATATGAAATATAGTCCTACGTAGGGGGGGGGGGACGAAAGCAAGAAGGTCCGGCAGCCTAACGACCAGTACCAGCGACGATTAACATATTTCTCGAATGCTCTGTGACATGAGGTGCCCGCGTCAGCCACATGGTGTTCGGATGCACACCCCGTCACACCCTCCCCCTCTCATGATGTGCCACAGTCACGCACGGGTGACTTCGCTGTGACGCGCACCACCATTTTCCTCCCAGGACCCGAGAGGTGTCACGATTCATTTTTACGAACGCATCATTTCAATATTACTAGTCTCGACAAATTATTGCAACACATGACGACGCCGTGGCATTACAAATTAACTGATGGGGTGGTGCTTACTTTTTAAATTGTATATGGCGAGCATTAAAGAATGTATTAATGAAATCTCTCTGGCGACATGTTGACGATGGTGGTTTGAATTTTTCGAAAGCAGCTACGTCACAGTTCACATCACCTTGCATAAATTGCCAATGTAAGTTTTTTTCTCTTTATGTGGAGGCAGGCCATTTTGAACAGATTTTGTCAGATAACAGTGACAAAAGTCCATAAATATACAGTATATTGAACATTTAAGACATTCGGGAAAGTTTTAGGCCCAGTGAAACACGAATTACATTTTATAAATGTTTTGTTAGCCAAACTTAAACTTGCGCCACGAAAACATAACATATCACGGAGATCTCCGTACATGTATACGTGTTTGGAAATAGGAATCACTATTTTAATATATGGCCAAGCGGATTTTCGAGCAGCATTGGCTGAGAGTTCATCCACGTGCGCGATGACTGGCGGTAGACCAACAGAACAACATCCTGCGCCAAGAGAAAGTAGTAAAAAAATTTTTATGGAAAACTCGAACTCGTTCACCTTGTTCCTAAGCTGCCAAGGTGCCGCCACGGACGACTGACAACGGAAGTGAGTGAATTTCTGCGTGGTTGTCTGGCACAAACTCTCATTTTTTCCGTCGAAATAGCTATAGGCACTGCTCTGGCCACTTCATATGAGTCTATAAATGCATCCTTGCCACTGACTGACTATATTTCGCTGAATCATATAAACTTGGCCGGGCTAAAACAGGAGTTTGCAAAGCTGCCAACTCTCGCCCACACCGCGGTTGTCACATCACGTCAGAAAGCCTGTCTGGTCGACGATACCAAATTCATGAAGTAACACGGGATTCGCCGACGTCGATTAGCGAATAGTTATAAATAAACCATTTGGGGATGGGCAGAGCGACGGCAACAGCACCACCACCGTTTTGCATCCAGTATAGGATGTAGTCAACTCTAGTGATGGGAGTATTAATTATTTATGGGAAGGGGGACGTCGATAAACAATATTGAGCTATAGCGGTGGCACCTAGACGACGCTTGATTAAAAGAATGTTCAAATCCCAGCAACCACGAAACAATAAACATCCATAAAAAACCTGCTAATACGAGTAATAGCATGTGTCTGTTATGGTGTGGCGTTATAAGGGGTTTTTCTTGTTTGCGATGAGCTTGACATCTTGCAACAAGCCTAATTGGTGGCATGTATCTTCTAGACACCGATCCTGGATGACGTCAACGTCGCAGCAAATTCTTCCCTTTTCTTCGAAATAATTATATTTCTCACCGCGCGAATTAGGTGCACCTTTTGCCTCATCAACGCATCATTCACTAAAATGGTGTGGATTGTACGCTTCTGAGGCGGATGTTAGAATTAGGAATAATAGGGCGCGTTCTGACTGCATCGTCTGCGATATCACTTAGAACTAGTGCAGGCGGAGACGCATTGATGAATAATTGGTCAACGCCACCAACGTTTGTCATTTCAAAGGTGACTTATTCAAAATAAAGACACAACAAAATATAGTACTATCTGCATATACGTACATGAAAAGCATCTATAGCAGTCGATTGCATCAACCAAAAGGAATTGAATAGTATGATATATCGTTAACTGTACCATAGTAGAATATAGGCAGCGCCTTAAAAACTAACTATGTACCGC
>JAQGBY010001298.1:0-30688 GCA_034698785.1 Mycogona germanica
AATTTTGCGTGTTCGAGAACGATCGTACCAGACGTGGTGACGACACTTTTTGTGTGCTGAAATATTGTCTGACCTCACGAAAGACTGAAAGCGCCATGTTCAAAATTTTATTTCAGTAACCTGTCTAATCTTTGATAAACAAACTATAACGCAATCGCCTAATTGTCAGGTACCCTTACAGGCATGTCTTTGACATGCGCAGAATCTTGATGACTTGTTGAGAAGCAATTTGAGATTGAGTCTGAATTCGGAATCTGATCATGTCCTAATGCTCGCCATGTTACCAACTAAAGAAAATTGTTTTGCGAAGTTCAAAAGATTAGAGATGCCCTCCTCCCAAACAGCAAGTCTACGTTTCTCAACTCTATATATTTCTCTTGGCCGGGCACAGAAAGAACCCGCCGCCGGCCGGGGTCGCATCTTTTTTTTTTCTTTTCGCGTTGAACCCGACGCGATCTCTTCCTGAGCGCGCAGCATCCCACCCTGCGACTGGAACTTTGGACGTTCCCCGTTAGAAAACGGCACAGTGGGAGCCATTGCCTTCAATCTCAAACGTATATTGTGATTGTTGCACTGTATACTGGCATGACGGTTCACTCGTGTCGATTGTCAGGCCAAATAGTCTGCTTCTTGATGGCGCATGTTGGCCACCGTCCCAGCGTCTGGTAAGCGTGAGAGAGGAGAGCCTCAGCCCCCCGATCCCCGTCGGCCATCGATCAACCTCGATCGCGCTTTCTCAATGTGGCCGACACAAGATTTCTTCTCCGGGTGGTCTCCGGTGAATCTCTCTCTTTCTCGCTCCAAGATGGCAGCGCCTGATTCTCCCGGTCGAGTTTTTAAATGGAACGATTCCCGCCACCACCACGACGACCACCGCTGTTCTACCTGTTATAAATAAGACAACTTTGTTTAAAGAATTGTCTGTAACGATGATTCTAACCGTTTCGTTTAGCAAAAATATTGTATCGCGAGTATTTGAAATTGCTTTTTGATCGATAGTGCACTGTTTCCGCCAAAATCATGTCTTTCCGATCCTCATCGCTGTACACATACTGATTGAGTCATCCGTTGAATCGAATCTGGACCTTCTCCCAACCTCTACGAACGCCGCAGTGGGTGGCAGGTGGCTGGCAATACAGGTGTAGTGGGGAGGGGGGGGGGAGGTTGGCTTCCCGCATGCCAAAACGATAATCGCGCGGCCGCCTATGTATTCGACGGTTGCGCCACCCCGCGGGCGCCGCGCATCGATTCCCGTCGCGAAAATCCACTAAGCAAGACCGCGTTCTCTCGCTCCCCTTCGCTCGTTTCAACCGCGCGCGGGTTATCATTATTATTATTATTATTATTATTGATGCTCAGCTGCGACTTTTTGTTTGTTTTTGCTCGCCGACCTTACCCTCGCTATCGCTCTTTGCTCCGGTCTCCCCGTGGCTATACCAACCGCCGATCCGCCTACCAATTTTGCGGCTCCGTCACCGGCAGTGGAAACAGGTGGGGCTGCGGCCACCACAAAATCCCACCGACCACCGCCACCACCACCACCTCTGTAGAGCACGCTAATGTGTCAGCCACAATGTACAGCGTCTGTATCTATCTCGTATTGCGTGGCAAATCGACACGACGTTCAAACAATTGCGCGATTTCTTTCTTTAAATTGCTGGGATGCGTGTGGGGGTGTTTGAACTGGTCAAAGGGGAACCGAAAGTATTTCAATGGCACAGATTCAGCGAGTTTCTCGATCTCAACGCTTACTTGCGCGGATCGTGGATTTTATTGCTATGCCAGTAGTGTAGTAATTATTTCATTCGCATTACTTTTCTTGATATGAATACAGTCTGTAAAATAGCGCTAAAACATCCCGCTGGAACATTGCAAATCTTGAAGCGAATAAGTCGCTACTCTTGATAATTTTTTTAACGCTGTTTGCGTTTTGGAAAGGAGCAAATAATTAATGTTCGTGTGGATGAGGGCGTAAATCGCGCTCAAGACACTTCAGATATAAAAATTAAGAGTGGATAATTTTGCAGTTTCGTTTATATGACGGAAATCGAACTCTAAATGACCTGATTTTGATTTGATTTTGAAGGGAGCAAAGGGATATGCTACATCTCAAAAGAAGAATGCTGACATTTTAAATCAACAATTTAAAGGGGGTTTCACTTCTGAAACTCAGACAAACGTTCCACTTTTCACCAATGATACAAGGATATGAACCTGGAGTTTTGACCCAGCTTAAGGGGCCTAATCCTAATAAATCTCTGGGACCAGATGAAGTATCGCCTCTCGTAATTCATGAAATGGCAACAGGTTTTCGCCATAATTGACAAAATTATTTCAGAAATATCATTGTGAAGGTGTCTTGCCAGAAGCATGGAAAATCTGATCCAAATAACTACTCTCCAGCTTCTCTTACCTCGGTTGTTGTCAAATTATTAGAACGTATAATATTTTCCAATGTTATAAAGCATCTTGTTAGAAACAATGTCCTTAATGATGCACAACAGAGACGTTCTTGTGAATCACAGCTTAATCCGTCTCACCCATGACATTCAGGAAGCAGCAAGTTACGATTTTCTTAGATTTTCGAAAAGCTTTTGACACAGTCCCTCATCAACGATTATTAGCTAAAGCGAATGGTTTTGGTATCAGTAATCAAGTTTTAGACTGGATAGCTGCATTTTTAAGTAATAGAAAACAATAAGTTGTTGTTTCTGGTGTCTACTGGTAGTCCACAGGAGCCGATGATAGTACAGAGAATTAACTAAACAATGGTAATTGCAGGACAACAGTTGGAACTCGGCAACGATGATAGTTTAAACGTAAAACTAAAAAACATTTTCTCAAAGATAAATTAAGAAAATGAAGATTTGAGGTTTAAAAGGTTTAAAAAAATTATTTTTTTATTTTTTCAAATTATTGGGTAATGACGAAAGTATTAGGTGAGTTCATACGTTTGTCTTTTGTGTTTCGCAAATCTTCATTTTCTTAATTTATCTTCGAGAAGATGTTTTAAATTTACGCTTAAACTATCTTCGTTGCTGAATTCTAATTGTAGTCCTGCAATTCTCAGTGTTTAGGTAAAACATTATGCTGATGATGATAGGCTGCGAGATTTGTTAGCAGTAGATCGTGGTTGGGAATCGTTAGAGGATCGTAGAAAAGTGACAAATATTGGGCTTCTGGCTCGTATTCTAAGTGGGGATTGTGAAACTGGTTCCTGGAACTAGGTGTAGAAGAGCGTGACATACTAAAATGCTTCAGGAGATGCATTGCAGTTGTGTACTTCAACTCCTATTTTCCCCAGAGTGTGTCGACAGTAGAATATCCTTAACGAGTATCAAGCTTGTTAGGATTGGACAACCACACCTTTGTCCTTAACTGGTCGTTCGACCCCCGCCATAGCTGCGCATAGCCGAGACCGCTTGTGCGTTCATTTTGTAATTGTAATTTTTTCTATCAATCGTCAAGTAGACTTACACCTCTGTATACACTGCAAACTGTCACACTACAAATATTGAGCCAGGAATTTAAGATCTCATGAAATTGGTGTAGGTAAGCGAAGATGTCCATAAAAATAATAAAAATGGTTATCATGTTTCAATTGTCAAACCATATTTCAATTGAAAGGTTATATGCTAGTAATTTAATGTGATGATCAACCGTGTGAGCACTTGACCGCGGTGTGGCGCTAGTGCCGTGATGGTGGTGTGGTCCCGTATTAGTATGCGGCGTTGACAGGCCTCACTTACGAGTTGCGGGCCGCCAAATTACAGGGCGCCTGGCCACCAGAAAAACCAACGTCCGCGGGCCGCGCCGCCGATGTTTGTCTTTGTGATTTGCGAACGGGGCCGTGCTCCGCCTTGCAAAAAGCCACGCTGCTGCTGCCCTCAGGCGGCCGACGCCACATTTTTTCTTTTCCTTTTTTAAAAATATTTCTTTGTCTTAATAAAACTAGCGCCGCACTAAACTGTTTTACCAGAGAACAGCAAGCGCATTTGCCATCCCGCAGTTGCGCGCCAAATATTTGGGAAACGAAATAAAGATATGGTGGCAAAAAAGGTTAGAAAACGTAATCCGTAAGTGGAATGGCTTTCCTCACAACTTAATTCTTTCAAATTCGAATATTTTATAGTATGCAATGGTCTTTAAATAAACAATAAAGTCTATTAGTTTTTATTCGGATTAACTGAAAAATTCCAATCTTTTATGAGTTTCTTTTTTTTACGTACACTAAACCAATCGTATTTTCAAGATTATAGTGACGTGCCACGTTTTAAGAATGAGGTGAGCAGGTTCTGAGCGCAATAAATTAAGAGTATATTTTTTACGTACAATTACGTCATTCCTTGTCGTTCTCAGCCGGACACTGCCACGCCCACTACCGGTGAGGCCAACCGTCCTCGCCTGACGCGACGCGAGCGCCGCTTTGTCAAGTTTGCCAGCGTTGAACACGATGGCCAGGTATACATGACCCCTCTGGACTTCATCGAATCGGTCACCGAGAACGAACCGCGACGTAAGACACCAACCAACAACTATCTCTTCTTTCTCTTGTCTCTCTTTATATTGTATTTTCTTGGCGTTGTTTTGATCCTTCAATCCTCCCTATATTGTTTTCAATTTTTATTTCTGCCACTCCCCACTGCCCTTTCCGTTTTTATCTGTTTTCTATCTTCTTGTTGTTGTTGGCGTCTACGCATGCGCAGATGATGACTTTCATAAAGGTGGCGACTGCTGGCACGGTGAGCAAAATGGGAGATCATCTGCTGTTTCCCCGATTTCTATATTTTTTCCCCCCAGACGTCTCCATTTTTAATTTTTTTAATACGTAATGAACGTAATGAACGTTTAAAAAAATACGTAATGAACGTTTAAAAAAATTCGACGAGACGGGATTGTTCTTCCCTTGAAATAATTTGCTGTGACTGTGCTATTCATTTAATAGCGGCCTGACAAGAGCAGGCACTCACTTCAGCGATTTGCGACTATTCAAGTCACTAAATGAAATGATTTCAAACTAGTTAAATAATAAATAACTGGTTGAAAGGATGTCCAATAGTTATATAGTCACGTTTGGTTGAAGAGGCTGTTGTGATCTATTATAATAAAAGACGAATTTCATTTTCTTGATTTTTGAATAACTAAATCGGTACTAGGGAATAATGGCGTGTCAGATTATACGCCATAGTTTTCCATTTTCAGTGGCCATTTTGATTTTAATTTCTTCATATTCGGTCATTAATTATAACTGACCATTGTAAAGTGTGCAATACCGGAAGGTAACTTAGTCTGATATCTATGCACCTGAAATTAATTCTTTAAAATTAAAAGTACTGACATTTAAATGGGGTTTTTTTTATTTTCAAATATGTGCTGCTCTTTCAGAGAATGTCATCCATAACATTAATTATGGTTTGCAGTATTTGCTTGAATTATTATATTGTTTTCTGTATTTGGCGTTCGAAAGCGCGTCTTAAGCGTCGGGTGCTGACTGACAAGGACATGGACAGTTTCTATCGAGTCACGCCGCCTGTTTCGAAGGGTTCGCCCACCTTCTTCCGAGCTCTTCGTGATCAAGGTCAGTTTCCGTTGGCAATTAATCGCGTCGCACAGGAATTTTGCTCAGGGTGTTCAAGCGATTGACTGAGTACAAATGTGCTTTTGGAATCAGCGATGCGTCCTAAAGTAATCAACGATAACTTCCGAAAAACGTCACCAGTTAAACAAAAATTACACCAATTAATCAAAAATTATCTTGTCAGTTTTGTTCATATTTTATCGAATATGTTTTTTCAGTTTCATATAATTAATGCTGAATTTGGTCTGATTTATGTTCTTATCAAAAGCTGTTTTGGAACGTTCGAATATATTGATCGCTCTGCCTACTATTTCAGGTGTCATCTCTTACACGGAATACTTGTTCCTGTTGTCCATCTTGACAAGTAAGTTATTAGAGTATTTCTCTTGGAGTGTTTGACAAAAATAAAAAGTTCACCTAAATCAATCACGAGATTGATTTACGTGAACTTTTTAATAAGTCGACCTGCGCACCACTTTATTTTCGAATGTAAATGTTCGTAAACGCACGTATAACCTTATCTCCTCATCAAAATTGCATTTAATTTTTTTTATGAAAGTCTGGTCGTAAATCTAGACATTTAATTTAATTTGGTATTAATTGCTGTTCAGAAGTTGATCATAAATTATTGACCAACTGAATTGCTCCAAAATTAAAATGCCGTAAATTTTAAATCGAAAGCGTCATTATCGATAAAGGCTGCTTGTCTAACTCATGCTAGAGTATGGGTTAACTGGTTCGATTGGATTACGGTAGACGCCACTTGCGATGATGTCACTGTAATGAATGTAAGGTAATAATAGTAGGAGGTGGTGGCGGTGGTAGCTAACCGGCTGAATGTCTGACGCCATTTAAAATAGTTGTATATCTTTAGTCTGTCTGAACATAATACACACCACGCCGCCAACTGTCCCAATTAAGTGCCGAGACTTATAATTTGGCAGGCAAATAATAACAGCTTGTTTCTGCCTATCCACCTGCCGAATAAATAATTTATTTTTTATTCGTAATTTTTAAGCGCCTCCATAAATAACTGTCTCGAATTTGATGCCACTTCTAATTTAATGACTCGGATTAAGAAATTATATGTAATTAGGTAAAACGTTTATATGAGTAAAAGCGTTTAGAGAAACTCACCCTTTTTTTCTTACTCCGGTCGCAAACGGTAACCCCCCCCACAACGCTGTCCCCGTCTGGGGTGCGTTAGGTTCGATATCTACTGTTAAAAGGTTGAAGAATCAGCTAAAATGAAAGCAGGCGCTTTGGAAACTCATAGTTAAAATGCGACACCATAACATCGCTATATAGTGCATGTATTTCATAAAGTATTGTTCAAATGGCAATATCCTCGCAATTCTAACGACGTATCATTTGCCTGAGGATCAGCCTGTTATGGTTGTGCGTGCAACATATGTTCCGGTAATATGCGCGCTTAGGGGGTTCCCTTTATTTAGCTATGGGGGTTCCCTTCTGTTCTTCTTATGAGGTTTCCCTCCGTACAGATTCGCGTGCGCCCCTATTGTCGGTGTGTCGCAGTTTTCATAATTATGAAAGCCATCCATCCTGTCCCCCTTATTCTCTCTCTCTCCCCTTAACCCCTCTTTACCGGTGTTCTGTCTTTCACGGACACGAGCCGAGGGTCACTCGAGCTCACGAATTAGAAACCGGATTTGTAGATGTTAAAAATATAGCTACGGTATAGTATAAGCAATCGCTGAATTTCTTTTCACATCTTCAAAAAATATTTTGTCCAATAATTTTTCTTTCGAGTACAGGGTAAGCCAATACTTTGTGTAAAAAAGAGTCGGCAAAAGATTACGCAGGCCAATCCTAAATTTGACTGCATAAAAATGCTGTCTCTATTCATAAACGGAACTTCACGATAGCTGCCTTCTAATTGTTCTTGCCTTCCCTCCTCCATCCACCCCCTCTTAACCCTCTGGATAATAGTCTTCTCTCTCTCTCAACATACCCTGCCGCGGGGGAGAGGAATTGACCCCGGGGTTTTCCGGCGCTTGGTGCCGGCAAATTACCTCCATTGTGGTGATCTCGGTGGTCACAGAGTTCAATCGCAATTTTTGGATTTTGTCCAGCTTTCCCTTTCATATTTGGTGATATATTCTTCTGTCAATATCTTCCTTTACCGGTCCCCTTCTCTTTCCCCAACACCAAGCCTTCTCCACGGCTTTGATATAGGCGACCTTTCCCCCCCCCCACACGCACACACACGCGTACACACTCACACACAATTTGCGAATTCGGTGTGCATTGTCACTGGCTGGACTTCAATCATTTCATTGATGGCACCACGTTGGCGGTTCCAGTAGTTTGCAATATCCATTCAATGCGCTGTGTCAATGGCGCTATATTTAAAAATGGTCAATTAAAATTTCGATCCACCATTTGTTTATCATATGACAAGACAAATAGTGCCACCCAGCGCTTGTGCAAAGTTGCCTTCTAGAAGTAGATTGACGTGGTGGTGCAGCTGCACCCATCTGTTTTGCTCGTACGTTATATATAGTGAATATTCCTGGAATACCCTTTTTTAGCAAAATCAGACGACGTTCGTTCGGGTACCTAGAAGATACAGGTACCCGTTCAACCCGCGTTCTTAGCTGAAACTCTGAGCAGCTTCTGAAAGCTCCTATCTCACTCATTCAGTTTTGGCAAGTCGCCGTTCACGCTTCTCCAGCCGGATCAAAATTCAAAACTGGCCACTGGTGAGAAGTTGCGGTTTTATTGTTGGGTGACTGCACAATATTTCTAATGATGCGTGGGGTTGTGAGTGGGAGTGGTGAATAAGAGCACGAGGGGCTGGCCAAATTTAGGGGTTGAATGGTGGACAATTAACTCTGACCAGATGGACCCCCCCTCCCTAAAAGTTAACCAAAGTGAGCGCAAAAAGAAATTGAATTGAGGCTAAACTCATGGTTTTTGATCCTTAGAGAGAGGTTCGACCACCAAGCTGTCCAGCGATGTGCTATCAAGTGGACAATGGGCTAATAAGAGGGGGGACCTTTTGGTCGAACGATATAAAACCCAGTTTTGCAAAAGTTGGTGAGAATTTCGAAAAGACGCTCATTCGTCGCTCGGTGGTCCCTAACGGTGCAGGTGAAGGGTCAGGACAGTTGCTGTCTAATGGTCACTCTCACTTTGGACTAAATTTAGAAACGACCGTTTCTGACCCCCGTTGCAGACAATTCAGTGAATTAGTTTCGTGACTTGCTGAAATTTGGACATGGTGTGGTCACTGTAATCCAATAATAATGACAATCTCCAGATACCGGATGTTCAGGTAGCAAAAAATGATTGTTAGGGGCATTATTGCTGTCAAAATTGAGTTTCCACGGAAATAAACCGAAATGAAGTTTACAAACTAGTTTTGTGAATTTGCCACCCTTTGTACTTCATTTTTATCTTCTTGGATGGATTTTCATTGAACTGCTTTCTTCAAACAATATTTTTACCAATTTTTCAAGAATTTAATGCTCTTAATTCTTGAAGAAGGCGAATCGTATTCAATTTATTCTTTAATCGTATTTGTTTGCCAACCTAAAAATCCGGCCCTTAATAATGCCACAAACGATTTCTTCCGCTCCTCCCCCAACCCCACCTTTCAATAAATATCCATTAACTCTGTATGCTAGAGGGGGAGGGTGGAGGGGTGCTGCTGCTGCTGCTGGGTTCGAAAACCCCACCGTTTGAATACTGCTCTTGACAGCCCATCTGCTTTTTGGAGCAGTCCGTTTTCGCCTCCACACGACCTTCCCTCCCACCCCGCCCACGCCTACCCCAAAAGATGTCGTTGATATTTCCCCCATCACATTTACGGGAACAATATAGAGCGCACGCCGCACATGGGGGGCTCTCTTAAGTTCTCGACCACCTCTTGCTGGGCCATCCAACTAAACGATTCGTTGAACGTAACCTATTGGCACATCCAAAGAGGTCTAACCAAACCTAAACCTAACCTAACATTTAGATCCTTCAGTTGGCATTTATTTCTTTCATTCATTGCTCGCTTGAACCATTAGGATCTTACTAGGACGCACTTTGCGGTCAGATGGATACACTATCGTTTTCATTTAAATTTTCAGTGCACAACTTCAACAAATTTAGGGAGCGGGAAGCAGACATTTTTCGTATGCCTTTCAGTTTGTTTTGCTACGTCATTAGAAACGCCAGCAAGGGTACTTCCAAGAAAATGAATTGTTTTATAAGACTTCGCATTCACAAGTTCATTAGTTGAACACGGTCAACCTGTATCATTCTTGTTTTGAAAATATTTTTAAATTATTTGGGTTTTTCTGCTGAACAAATATTTGATTTTACTTTGTGTATGACGAAATGTTTTTGCCGTTTCTTGTTGTAGAACCCCACTCAGGGTTTCACATCGCTTTTAATATGTTCGACACGGATGGCAACCGGCGAGTGGACCGTGAAGAGTTCCTGGTGGTACGTTCTGAAGCACCCCTAATTCTCCCACTACATTGTAGCGCTGTTCCATATTTCCTCGCGTGCTCTGTGTTTGTATTTCGACCTTCTCCTCACCTGCGTGTTTTAGTTTTGCACCCTGATGGTTAGTCGTAGTTTTGATTGGTAGTGCACACTATTTTCTATAGATGAGCGAATAATAACCACTAATTTTGTTTCTTTGGCGGCTGCATGCGAACTATGGCCGACGTAATTGCACACACGATGAATATTGCAACAATACAGAATGCATCTTGTCAATATTGACATTGGTTAGAGAATGGTTGTCATCGATACTAGTGTTTTGCTATGGAAATTTGCAAACCTTCGAAGATTTTGATTTTAGGGATAACCAAGAATTTATTTAGATTGCTCTATATGTACAGTATATTGCGTGCGTAATATCAATGAATTTGAGTTTGTAAGTTCATCGAAGTGTAAAATAAGAGATATATCTCCTTGTATATGTAAAATAAGAGAAGTAGCTCAAGCAAGTGTAACACGAATATAAGCGGTGGAAATCATTATTGTTTTTATTTATTTTAATTTCAATCATTAAACAAAAGAAACGACATGTTATTATGTTCTCTGATATCCTACCCCACACCCTGATAATACACAGGTGCATATGTTCCCTGTTAATGATACCATATGAATACCATTACCTTACATGGCCATACATGTGTATGGCGCCACAAAATATGATGTTTTTTTAATTTGCCAAATAATTTTTGCAAAGCGTTTGACGGATCAACCGAATAAGTATACGCGTAAAATGCAGAGTAATTCTTGCAAAGCGTGCGACCAAGTTTCAATTGCAATTGTCAAGCCACAAAATATGAAGTTTTTTTAATTTGCCAAATAATTTTTGCAAAGCGTTTGACGAAACAACCGAATAAGTGTACGCGTAAAATGCAGAGTAATTCTTGCAAAGCGTGCGACCAAGTTTCAATTGCAATTGTAACGAAAAATCGAGTCCTTTTGGAAAATTACCCCTCACATAGTACCTAAGCACCAAGATGGGTACAGAAACTCCTGCTGTAATAATATATGCTTCAGTGAATTAAAATAAATCTGAAATTCCCGGGGTACTGGAAGTGCCCCTCGCGCAGTGCCTAAACTCTATGAGAGGTACAGAACGCCTGTAGTGCGGTTGACTATAGTTGATTGGAATTTTTTTTTTAAATAGAGAAAATACCGAAATATCGTTGATCTTTAAAATCTTATTGTTTGCAAGTGGTGCGTTATTTAATTGACTAATTGAATGATTGACAGATCTGCAAAATGGTTGTTACGAGTGCGAGAATGGACAAGCGCCCCAAGACTTTGGTAAGACGCGCGCGGAGGACACGAAATGTTAAGAAGGAATAAAAGAGCGAACGATCATAACACTACACACTAGCCTGTAAATTGCAAGTCGTCAGTCAGTCCAAAGTGTCGACTTGTATTGATAGTGTTTGCGTGATATGTATCTTCCGTTGTCTCTTTCGCCTCCGTTCTTCCTTGCTTAAACAGCTAAACTGAACGCCATTGCGGCTAAAAGACACGTGCGCCAATCGTGTTTTCTGTGTTCGAGGGCGTCATTGGAGCTAAACGACACAAGGTCTAATCTACAGAATGCTTCCTTCAAGTGGCATGTGACTTCGAACTCGACGTCTGTTTTGCTTTTTGTTAAAAGCAGTTGCAGTCATTTAAGTTTGTCTTTGAGCACTGAAGTAACTGCGGTGCCATTTGGCTGTGCTGTCGTTTGGCTGCCTTGACGGTAGCCTCTCTGGCTCTTATCACTCAACTCGCACTCACCGTGAGTCCGTCCTCACAGCCCTCACAACTCTCCTATCAATACTATATCCGGCTTCTCTCATCACGGATAGGGTACGCTTTTGGGATTTACTTTGCATTGCATGCCCTGGATATTTTTGAAAGGCCCATTACCAGTTGGGCCCATTCTTTACCAAACCCGCGAATAATGGTCTGCTTTCGCGGGAGTAATGGCCTAGGAAAGAGAGTTGAGATCTATCGCGTTCAAGGATTTATTTCATCAGAGAGTTTGCGTTCTCTGCTTCGTTGACGTGGTGGCATCAGTCGTTGGGTAATGATCTGAATGATTAACTCGGAAGAAGTGACGTCACGTGATCTCGTCACCCTCATGTCGAATTACGCCAAATCTTTATATTTGTTAATGTGGAATGCCACAGGCCCGCTTAACGCCTTTGAACCAATTGCATTTCCGGTTCTTCCCGCTCTTCTCCCAAGTATGGGTGTTCAGCGTTCATACGTGATAGTGCACCTTGAAGACAAATTTGATAACTGTCAATATCGAATTGTTTGCACAAAATTAGCGTTATGCTCGTTAAATTATCGGATAACTACTAATCTGTATCCATTAAAAGAAACCAACTGTGTCTCTGCGATGTCTCGATAATTGACATCAAAAGTCATGAATCTACAGTTCAGACCGGGTATGTTGCGCAATGGCATGCTACTTGCGACAGTAACAAACGCAATGTGTGGCTTTTCACACTGATTGTAGTGATTATTTTTATCAATTTCGCGATACGCGACAATAAAAAAGGATGCTTGTTTTTGTCACTGATGGGGAAAGCAGACTAACCATTTTGTGACAACCGGTGCGGAAAGGCATTTGTTCCTGTCTCGTGCAACATGTCCGGTGTGAGAACCGCCTTATCTTTCCCTGAATGTTTTGCTTGAATTAAATTTTTTTTTGTGATTGTTAAAATAATTTTTTAGTTGTTTTATTATTACTTTTTTTTATTTGCAATTTTCTTTTTCTTTGTCGTCCTTTTCTTTTTGTTCCCCGTTTATCATTTTAGCTGGCTCATTTGGTGGCCGAGTACTCGTGGAAGGAGTCAGGCTTTCGCCACTTCGTCGAATTGCTTTCACAGGCCACTGTAAGTTCTTGTCAATTCGAGTTAGTGCCCGAAAATCAGTCACGGTTAAGAATAGCTTTTTTAATCGACGTTTAAATTTATCCGCACAACCGCGGCAATGAATAATGATCTACCTGTAAATTAAAGTTGGTTTCTTACGTTAAAATTGTTTTGTTTAGCAGCTGTGCTGAGTGATGTGACGGATAAATTACATCGAATTTTTAATTTAAAGATGTTTCGATATTCAGATTATATTTAGATGGCTGTGCTATATCAGATACAAAGAGCAATTTGTTTTTAAATTTGCAGATTTACTTAATAAATTTAGTAATCAGGTGTGTGGTCTTAATTCAATGTAACAATATTGCATTTTTAGAATAATTTACTGGAAAGCCAGTTTCTTCGATATATACGTATCTGAACAGGTTTGAGGTCTCCGTATTTCCAAAAAACATTGACACTGAACAAAAGGTACTCCGTCTATAATATAGGAATGATCGAGGCAGGAAAATTGGAGTCACAGACCGGAAGTAGGTGGCACTGTTAGCGATTTCAGGGTGGCTGTGGTTTGTCACGCTCGCTTCTCACCATTATTGCACACACACAAGAAACACTCGCCTTCCGCCATGTAGACTCTCTTCTTCCCAACTTACGCCTTGTTAGTGCAGTCTCATTGCAGGCTCATCTCTCCATTAATGAGGCTTCATTGAGTCTGCTTGTCGCTTATTTTCGCCACCTATCGGCTACACTAGATATTAGCCACGCAAACACCGTCACGCACATAGTCTGGTTTTGTCGTAGAGTGCAGTTTACTCGTACATAGTGCCGAATCTTTGTTTTGTCCAATATATTATTTGTTCAATTTGCTGGAATCTGATCTGGAGGGGCATACCAAAAGTTCCAAATTTGCCTCCCAAAACTGTAACTTTGTTACTTTTCCTAATTTTAAATTCGCACAGCGACTGAACTTTTTTTAATGCCCCTCACATTGTATTAGTCTTCTATTCTGTTCTGTTTCTATTTTTAGTTATTATGAGTCAAACTATGAAGTGAATATTTCATTTTTTTTTTAATTCTTTGTGTGATTCTTGACTTAAGCTGTTCCAATTTGTTTGTTCGTAGTTTGCACGTTTTAAAAAAATATTATGGTGTTATCGATTTTGAAACCTGTAACTTTTAATTCATTCTGAATTGTTTTCAACAATAATCGACTTCACATGACATGATATTGACACACCGGACCTCGACTTGACCTCCACTCGATTGACTCGACCCCTATTCCATATCGACTCGACCGCCACTCGACCTCGACCTCCACTTTGCTGGAACTACCTGTGGACTGATTGGGTAACTGTTGGGCAGATGGAACGTATTTTCAGTTACGCCCGCCTGGCCCGACTCAAGGCAATGCGTAAGGCGGCCAAGTCGTCCCTGGACCCCCGGGGCGACCCCCTCATGGCGCCGCCCCCCTCGCAACAGGATGTGGACGAAGAACTGCTTATGGATGCCAACCTGGTGAGTGGGAATGCAGCTATTGGAGTGCAACTCGTAGATTAAGTTATATGATTGTGATTTGCATATGCTTAGTCGATTTCAAGTTTGCATTCTGCATTTCTGCACGGAGTTCTGTGCATCTAGTTCTCATTCAATGTGGCATACGGAATGTCTCCTTATTTTTTAGTTCGCTTTTTAGCCGAACGGTAACAGAAATATTTAAATTCTTGCATTGGGCAATGTCAAATTGAGTTGTCGGAAAAGTTAATGAAACGCTCGAGATACATAATCATCCAATTATTGACTTAGTGTGGTTTTGTATGGCATTGTATAATTTTATATAATTGTTCGGAAAAGTTATATATTTTTACTTGGCATCTTCGTATTCATTTCTATTTTATTTTACTAAAATATTTCTATTTTCTTTGCGGCGTTCTCAATTGTCTGTTCGCCGTTTTATTTTATTTGTACATAATATTGTTTATTCTCTCATACATGTATCATCGTCTTTTCGATCCCCGTGCAACGCTCATTTAATTACCGTAATTCTCTAAAAACTCTTTAGTGCATGCCTCGTTGAACTTTACAGCATGCACAAGTGTGATAGATTGTAGCACGGTTGCTTCAAACCTGAATCAGATGTTGCACTGCGACTGACATCACCTATTTGCCTTGCATGAAATTTGTTGCCTTTCTCATATTGTTTATTTAACAGGTTCCTTGCGCAATGGATCTTCGTTCATTTGGTTTTTCAAAGCGAGTCTCAATTTTTTCACTCAAATTTTATATACCTCTTTTTAACATTCGTCTTTTCTCGATATTTATCGACAATTATCAGTTGAAGCAATTTACCATTGAAATACAGTAAACTTGTTATTCGGTGAAATACTATTCGGCGATTTTTGAAGACCGAAGAAATATTTTGAAATTTTGCTTGTAATCATCTAATTTTTTCCCTGTATTTATTTGCTACCATTTCCCTCCAAACAATCGGTCGCGGAATGAATAATCATGAAATGTGTTTATTTGTTTCCAACTCGCCTTGTGCTGTGTCTGCCTTTGTATAGTTAGTGAGTAAAAATCATTCTACTTCTATTTCTCTTTTCTTTAATTTCATCATATCCCTGAACACTCGCGTCTTACATTCAGTATGTTAAACTATATTTTTTATATTACAATTTTATATTTCTCCCCGCAATTCCGTTATTCTTTACAGCATATATCTGGAAACTCCCATTTGTCAAAAAAATTTGTGAATGAACATAAAAATGCAACGCGATTAAATCTAATAATCGTACATGTTACTGAATTTCCAATCTTGTCCCCTTTCTTAACCTTCTCTTCCGAATTTATGTTTTCCCATACATTGTGCATTGTTTCGATGTTGATGAAATATTTTGTGCGTTTCATTGTCAAATTTAATATTTCTTCGTCGTGTGGATCCGATTACTTCCATCATTTTCCCCGCCAATGTGCATTGACCCAAACTAATTTCCCTCGTTGCTTAAAATCATTACGCCCTGGGCGTAAACCTGCATTCCCTAACACCACCAACGTAAGGTCATGTGCATGTACTAATTTCCGGTTTGATGACATGTTACTCTTGCAAAGTAACGCTTTCTTTCTAATTTCTTTTGTACGAGTACGTGTATAAACTTTCAAAAACTGACAACTTCTACATATACAGAAATTGATCTTTTAGCGCGAGATCCACTTTGTAACCTTCACAGGCTATCGATTATGTATTTCTTGAAATATATGTTATCTATAGATTTTTTTACCGGAATTAACATACACATATCCAGTAGTTGAATAGATCTTTAAATTATATGTTCATCTGTACACGAATACATATACTGTAACAAGAGCTTTATTTGTAGCAGAGTCAGCAATTTAGTTTATAGCGTTCACTTGATCACACACATCGACACTTCGATCGTTCTCCGATCGTTCGCCACAAACTATAGTGCCACTAGATAATCAGCTGCACTATTTTGTGAATTGCAGCATTTTTGACCTATTGAATACACCAATTGAATACTGTACACCAATTGAATGAAATGCACCAGTTGATTTATAAAAACACCCATTGAGTTATAAATTTTCAACTCTTGCAGTTTCCATCGCAAAGTAAATATAATATACAAGAAGTTATCTGATTAAGCCTTTTCCAAAAGCTTGTTGAAACAGGAAGAATACTCATATGACTCATACGACTTACTCTCACTTAAAAGAATAAGTCGCAACTTTATTTTAAGAAATCGCTTTAATAACAGTTAAGTTGATGAAATACCTGTGATCTCATTCATATATAAATAATTTAGGGAGTCAACAATAATTAAAATTCTTTATATCTATTAGAATCTGCACATGTTTACTTAAATCAACTCTATTTATTTTCCAAGTAGAAACTGATTACCAATGACCAACTTTTGAAAACTACTTTCTTAAACTGCGAAATTATTTTTCCAACTTCAGAAAAAAAACTCACTTTTAAATTGCGCACATTTTTTGTCTCACGAACTGTTTTAATTGTTCTAATATTTCATTTATTCGAGAGTAGAAAGAGGAATTGCAGAATGTCACCAACACCACCATCTTGGTCCATCTGTTCGGCAAGAAGGGTCAAGGAACTCTCGGCTACGACGATTTTCGAAGGTCAGAAGTCATTCGCTTACTTTGACCGATCAATTTAAGTTCGCGATTGAGTAGCGAAGAGCAGTTGTATTTTGATATCAACATTTTTTAAGTTAAATTTTTTATTGGTATTTTCTTTTGTGGGCTTTCAACTTCTGTGACCCATTTTCCTCCTTCGTTACAATTTCAGATTCATGGAAAACCTGCAGACCGAAGTTCTTCAGATCGAGTTCAACGAATTCTCTAAGGGTCTGCCCACAATTTCAGAGCTGGACTTTGCTAAAATCTTGTTGCGCTATACCCTGTTGCATTCGGAGGACTATGACGCCTATCTGGATAGACTAGTCACGCGCATCCAACATAAACAGGGCATCACATTCGAAGAATTCAAGACATTCTGTCAATTTCTCAATAACCTGGAAGATTTTGGTATGGCCATGAGAATGTACACTCTGGCTGACAGATCGATCTCGCCAGGTACAAAAATGAATTTTTTTCATTAGTTTTTCAAATTTATTTTAAGAAATGTTTTATAAATTTAAATTAGAAAAATTAATACATTTTCTTTTCTGATACCAATATACCAATTATTTGAAACCTTTGTCCAAGTCCAACCAAGTCTTTGGAAATTGAATTGTTGGCATATAGGTCAAAGTTGAATAATACTAGACAATAAAAATACTTATCATATGCTGTTTTTTCCGTTGCACGGCTCTGGTTGCGCAGAAGAGTTCAATCGGGCCGTGAAGATCTGCACCGGCCAGAGTCTGAGTGAACACTTGGTGGAGACCGTTTTCCAAATCTTCGACGAGGACGACGACGGGCAGCTCAGCTACAAGGAGTTTATCGCCATCATGCGAGATCGCTTGCACCGTGGAATTAAAGTTAGTGTTGGTCGTGATTGGTAGGAGTTTGTGCTGAAATAATGTGTGTGGGGGGGGGAGGGGGAGAGAATCCTGCTTGGGCTAAGAGATAGGTGGCGTTCCTATTCTTGATGCAACAGAGTTGAACGGTGTCAACAACTCATGGCGTCGATTATTAATTAAATACATTTTGCCCACTGTTCTGTTGACCTAAGTCACTTGAAACGTCGTTCATTTTCAGAATCACAATTCCAAAAATGAAGGCTGGGACGCCTTCAAGTCTTGCATCAAAGAAGAAATGAGAGCCTCAGTTTGAATATCACGCCAAATTATTATTACTATTTTAATTGATCGCACTCCAAGCTGTTCACGATCGATGGCAGAATAATGTATTAACGTTTAGCGCTTTTAAAAATTGCATTCAATTAAGCATATCGCTTATATAATTAAAATATATATTCTGTGTTTTTGTTTTGATATTGTAACCAATCGACACCAGCAATCGAAGAAATAAAAACTTTGATCCTCATGTTTCAGTTTTTGTTGTTTATACTTTTCCAAGCAACGACTCGAATATTTTTTAAAGTAAAAAAATTTATACTTCAGAAAAATAATTTATATTTAGATTATTTGTAAATGATCTGTTTATTCCATGTTCATATTTCGCGCTCCTGTTATGGCATTAGTTATACAAATGACCAGAAGGTGGCAGTAACAATCGGACAACATGGTCAGTGCCAGAAAGGCACGTCACGTTTCAGCGAGATGTCAGCTTTGGTCACCTTGTGGCCAAACGAGGAACTAATTCCATTGAAAGTGTGTGTCAAAGCCGTGGTTTGTGTATATACCCCAAAAAGATAGTCGGGATATATTCGTAGCGTCATAGCCCGACCTGCATGAGCACATTTCAGGCACGTCACAGTTACGATAGAGTGGCGTCATAGGAAGACCAACCACGCGATGACGTAAAGTGGCGCGATCCCCTTCCTCCCCTCCTATTGGTCAAAATCTCGTGGCCTTATCCAAAAAGTTCAACATGGCCGACCATGGAGGATGGTCGCAAAGTTTTCCCGATTTGGGAGCTAATTTCTCCACGCTAAATGATATTGATATCGAATCTTCCAGCGCAATTGATGGTGAGTGATCCGATGAACAATGATTGCCCAGGGTTATGTCAAATTGTTGTATGGCTGAGCATGGTGGAACTGTTCAAGGTGGTCAGTGGGCCTACGCCGTGGCGCAGGTCAGGAACAGTTGCGTCATCCGGCCTACCGCACTTGAGCCAAGTTGATGTCTGTGCTTTTACGTCTATTTCACTCTTGTAACAACTGTTTTATGCAAGAGCTGTCTTAACGTTCTAGACGCTGAATGGTGATTAAATATTGCGATGTGACACTAGATGGTAACGTTGCTTGGGCAGTCTGATTGCATTATTATTGATTGTGTTGCAGAGGTGATACGATGTTACGGCGCCGACCTCTTCGACAGTCTGGCAGCGCTGGACGGCAGCGATGGTCTCCTGCACCCCGACGACGATATGGACATGGAGTTCCTGTCCATGGGTTCCTCAGACATGCTGGCATCGTCGCCACCGCCCACCCACACGTTACAGGCCAGCCCCTCCTCACCGACCCTCACAGTCGTCTCCTCTCTCTCCCCTTCCGCTGCCTCCCCCAGCTCCTCCTGCCAGTCGCCTGGCCCAGTGGCCAATCCACAGATGTCGCCGCAACAGATGCTAGTGTCGCCCTCTCCGGCGCCGATTAGAGCAACACCGATTCGTCCTTCCCTCGCCAACAACACCCAGGTTAGTGAAGGAGCCCTTTTGAAATACAAATACAACATGGAGATTAGTATGTGGTGAAGAGTGGTGTGAATGCTTTGAGATTGGGATCAGTCGCGCCCTTCACTTTCTGCTGTTTTAGAAGTTTAAAATTAATGGGCATGTTACAAGAAGTTGAAAATGAAATATGAAGGAATTGAGACTTAATAGAACCTGAGAAATGATTTTTGAAGATTTAGTGAAAATAATTAGGTAATGTGAATCGCCAATTGACCACATCAATGGTTGTCTACGAGTTTTGAATTTAGTTGAACAAACTATTCTCCGTGTAATATGATTACTTCATGTTGCTATGTCTCTGTACAGGTTTCGCCTAGTCCTGTTCAACAGGTACCGCCCTCTCCTCTCAAGTACGCATCGCCACCACCGACACAGACACCATCCGCTCAGCTGCTCCACGCTTCTCCACTGTTGCTGACCACCCTTACAGCTCCGCCTAAACCGACCGCTCCCGTGCTACAGCACGTGCCGCTCATGCCGGCCCAGCCGCAAGCCATTTTTCCTCACCCTGGCCAACCTACGCAGCAGCAGCAGCCGCAGAGTGAGGAGTCACGCACTCGGCTACTTAGCCACCTTAGCCAGCTCCAGCCTCAACAGTTGCAGCAGGTTAGTATTGCTTTTGTGTAACTAAAACTGGCTAGAGGTACGACGATCTCGGTATGTGCGGCCAAATAATGCAGAAGTACCTCGGTGGGCACATAAAGAAAATTTAAAAAAATACTTGCTCATAATTTATATTTAAATTAGTTTGGACAAGAATAGAAATTTTAGCTTGATTTGATTGATTCAGTAAAATGTTTGAAAATAAGTATCTGGGCTGAAGGTCGACATAATTACTGAACATTTAATTTAACCCATTTTTCCCCGTCTTGTACTTCCTGCTTGTAGCTGTTATTGCAAACGCAGCTGATGAAAAACAAGAAGATCATGACTTACGCAACGACAGCCAACCATGGCTACACAACCAAGCTGACCACAGTGACCACCGCCACGCCCATCCAGACACTGGTTAACTCCAATGGCAAGACTATCTTGACCACTGGTATTCCACTGATTCTGGACACCGACCGACTGCCTATCAGCAGGTATGCGCGGCGTTATTTAATATCATTCTAGCTAGTGATAACCAAGATAATTTTAAATATATTTTTAACCAATTGTTCATCTCGCCCATGCTAAGCATGAATACTGTTCAGAACAAACCGCCCAAGGTGGAGAAGCGAAACACGCACAATGCCATCGAGAAGCGCTACCGCACCAGCATCAACGATAAGATCAACGAGCTTAAGAACATGATCGTCGGATTGGATGCCAAGGTACTGACCAGTCCAAAACGTGGTTTCACCTTTTGTCACACTGAACAAAATTCTTATCGCGATCTTTTGAAAATATAAAAATCTGTAAAACATTCGTTTAAAATCAACGAATCAATGGACTCATTTCTTTGGTTATATTTCCCGTGAACTTTCACAATACAACAAAGATTGACTGTGCCAAATGGTCGCACAAGTGGCTGACTTAGAGTTTTGAATTGAATTTAAAAGAAAGATATAGAAACTGCTAAGACACTGCTTAAGAATTTGATACGGTCGTTATCTGGCTCTAATTTGACAAATAATCGTCCGTTCATTTAGCTGAACAAGTCTGCAATCCTGCGCAAGGCCATCGATTACATCCGGCATTTGCAAAACTCCAATGAGAAGCTGAGACAAGAGAACATGGCCTTTCGTATGGCTGGAGGGAAGAGTGAGTGCCGTATTACGTTACATGTAAAATAAATCTGAATGGACGAATTTTAAATTAATAATCGCCCTATTCTCCATATGTAGTTCTTTGTGTGTTTGGGTGTAGTTCTTTTGACGAAACTATAGGCGTCCAGTTCAAGATGCAGAGTGCGGCGATTGTCCACAGAATGTTAGACAGCAAATCAGCCAATCATTGCACTTTCCAGTTTAAACTGCGTATCTGCAGTAATTAAACCAACAACTTAGAATTTCACATTAAATTCACTTTTTATTTAATAAAATTATTTAATAAAATTAATTCATTTATTAAAATCACTTAAGTTCTTTCCAAAATAGTATACACCGCTCAAAATCTATTTTCATATTTTATTGGTAAATGTTCCCCACATTTTGCAGCGAATCTCATCTCAGCGTCTACTCTACATTTTTTTCCTCCTTTTCTTTTTGTTGGTGTTGTTTTACTGAGCAGTGGTGGACGTGTCTTCGCTCGTGGACTTTGCGCCGATGGTGACTCCACCGCACTCGGAGACGGGTGGCTCTCCCACCCACAGCACCGACTCTGACGAGAGTCCATCCGAACCACCCGCCTCGCCCACCTCCGACCTGTTGGAGGTGGACATGGAGGGAGTGGTGGCGGCGGCCGCTTCCGTCACGGCCAGCGGACTTCCTGCTAAAGTTAAGCTGGAGCAGGCGGTCTATCCGCTGCTGGACCGCTCGCGTATGACGCTATGCGTGGTCATGATGGCCCTCTTCGTCTTCAATCCGGCCGGACTGCTGCTGACCAACGTGGGTGGGCTGGCCGGAGGACTGAACGTTGCTGGAGATGACTACGCGGCCAAGACACCCGGTCGATCCATCCAGGAGTTCATGGGGGCCGGTTAGTGAATACAAGTTGTTGCATAAAATTTTGGTTTTTCTAAGAGTGCATACTTACGACCTTACGACTTCATACGATCTTGCCGCTTAACCTTAAAAGGTTGCACAAATATTTGAGCGTATTATAAATTTTGGGTGAATTGTTTTGTGTCATTTAAAATGATCATTCGAGACCAAATGTCCAACTTTCTGACTTTTTTTTCCTTAAAAGAATGTTTAAATTTTATTAAGCATTAATTCGAATGTTGTTGATTTTCTTTGGTTCGAAGTAGAAACTTTTTACCGGTGGCGTGAATGGATCTTCTCGTCGGCGGTGGGCTGGATGGTCAATCTCATACTTATATTTCTCTGTCTGATGCGCGTACTGGTATATGGCGAGCCGGTCGTCGATTGTCACTCGGACACGGCCGTTAAATTCTGGCGTAACTACAAGCAGGCAGACTTCGACCTATCCAAGGTAACCACCTTAATCTGACGTCCATGCGAAAAATCATTATTTGTTGTAATTATTTTTGTACTTTTGATAAACCCTAACAATTTTTTGCGTAGCTGATACTTCCATGTGATTGTCCAATACAGAGTAGAGTGTACAGAGTGAGATGTAGGAAAAAGATAAAACATATTATGCGCATAACAATTGGAAATTCTTAGCAATAAATTCTGGCAATGAAATTGTTATTTGGGATAAATTCGATTTAGTGATAGTTATTTCTCGATTGATCAAACATAAACTCTTTCTAGGGAAACTACGCTGGCTCCATCTGTCGTTTGAAAAGTAGTCTCCAGACTCTGGGCCGTCCGCTCCCTACCTCGCGTTTTGATTACGCGGTGGTGATAGCGTGGCAGACATTGCGTCAGCTGTTCCAACGTGTGCTGATTGGGAAGTGGATGTCTCGTTGGACGGGCGGCTTCACCCTTACCAGCGAACGGAGAGCCGAACTACAGACTTGTGCCCGTGACGCCGCCATGTGCTACCACCGCCTCAATCAACTCGATCTGACCGGTTAGTGACAACATCCTCTTTAACGAAATCTTGATAGTCGCGTATGCACGTCACCATTTGTTAATTCCTAAGTCCCACGTCCAAATTTGATCCCATTATCTTTTGTCTAAGGCGCAATGTTATGTGAAACTAAACAAACGTCTCAAATCAATACTTTTCGGACGACCTTTGTTCAGTGTGTCTAATTATAGTACGTATTGCAATTAAATTTCAAATCAATCTGTGGAGCCCAGTCAACGTAAGGGTGAACACTTATTTTTATGACTGATGATTTTTATTAATTTTTAAGGCTGGCGCCTAATCATGAAGTTTCTACAACGGCGCCTCGCTCGACAATGCGCAACCAACGCTAAATTTGGGTTCCCAATATAGCGGACTCAATGACGAAAACTATTCAGTATGCGTAGATGTTAATTTTGCTGGTTGTTTGGCAGGTCATGTGAGCGAGGGTCGCACTTTTGGCACCATTGTGGCCCTGGGCGCTGTCAACATGGCCGAGATCGCCGGAGACCTACTGGCTCCCGAACACCTGGCCAACGTGTACGCGGGAATGGCGTTACGCATAAAGCGCAGTTTCCCGCCCACGATGCACTACCTAGCCCGACACTACCTAGGTAAGGCACGCGCTGTCGCCGCAGCGACCGGTGAGGAAGGCACATCCGACTCACTTCGCTGGCTGACCACACCGCATGGACACAAGTACTTCGCCACCCACAACTGGAACTATACCAGATGCGACTCCATCTTTAGCTCTATCAACAACCCCGGTCAGTGTTATTGATTTGGACATGTTTTATTCATTAGAAAATTGAGTTTTCAATGTTTGTCGCCCCCAATTTCATAATATTTTAATTATTATATTATTATTTTTTGTTACCCATATTGCAGCGGATCCCATGTGTCATGTGGTTCGCGCTTTCCGCGAGCACGTGTTGGAACGGGCGCTGTACCTTCTGGTTCTGCCTGGGGGCCATCTGGACCGCTGCGATCAGGCGGAGGGACGACTGCAGACGGCCGACACGCTCAGCTACGTGCATCAGCTGAGCCAGTGCTGTGCTGGAAGTGGTGGAAGCGTCGGAGATCCGGTGGCCCGCTGGTGGTCGTCCGTGGTGGGTGTTGGTGCCTACTGGCTGCTAGGAGAGGAGGAGCAGGCGGCCGAACTTTATACCGTGCTTGAGACTCTACCCAAACAGCTGCAGGCGGCGGAGTAAGCTAACATTTTTTTATTTACCTGTCTAAATTGACACCTTTATTTTTCAGTAAAGGTGCCCAGCTATAAATAACCAACTCTGTTCTCAATTTGTATATATGGAGACGTCAGGATTATCGATGCAGATGAAAAGTCAGGGGGAATGCGGGACGCAAACTCTATTCTGGCGACGAAAACGAAACACAATAATTCCAGAGAGGAGAGACTTTATAAGCATTTATTTTTTACGATTTCCAATTTAGCACAATCACATTTGTATAACAATTAGACTGTAACTCTGGACGAGAATAAATTCGGTGACGAGGTTGCTTGGACTATTAAAACAAAATCGAATTAACGAAGCAGATCGTGATCGCAGACTGGGCACTGCACCACGATCAGCCCCTTGAGGAAGAATCGTTTTATTCGAAAGCTGGCTTGGATATTTGGTTTATATTTCAATTCTTTCGGAAACTGATGCAGTCACTACTACAATCTTGTATTTCTTATTTTATAGAATAGTTTTTCTGTATAAAAGTAATTTTTTATATATGTAATTAATATCAGATTGTAAACTCCGGACTTCCGAACTTTCGTCGCCGGAATTCAGTTTTAGTCCAGCATTCCCCTTGACTTCTTATCTGCTACTCTGTTCTGTCCAGTGCTGCGTCGTAAAAAAATTCCTTTATTAACATTTTGCCTGTTGTCTATAATTAGAGACCCGCTGCCCAAAGCAGTTCTGATGGCCTTCGAAGCTCGCCAGGCGTCGCTGCAAGGCGGTAGCGCTATGAGCGTCCGCCGCAGTCTGAAGTTGTGCGACCGAGCCAACCTTCTGCTGCGAGAGAGTCTCAATTTCGCCGTGCTGACTCCACCCAATCGGATGGTGCAGGTCGGTACCGTTGCCCGCTGCACTCGCCAGACTGTGTTCATTTTTTCAGACTTGATCAACCAGGCGGCGCCACCGTCCGACTCACCCGGCGTCCGTGAAGGTGCATTGTAGTTGCATTGCACGTGCGCATTTTGATTGGTGCAATGTCTCTCCACTGCAACCCTCGCGGGCGACCACCATCAGCATCACAACCTGTGACGTCACCCTTTACTGCGAGCCGCGAGAGCGAATATGGATGGCTTTTAGCGCTTGTCTTGTTATCAGTCAACGGGTTTTCTCATAAATAATTAACGCCTGCTTGATTGAATGTCTTTATATTATTTCTAAACTCTTTTGTTAATTCAACAATTGTTGCGCACAACGCCGATTGACGGCGATTTTCTATGATTAGCAGAGCATCCTTTGGTGTTTGCTTGCTTTTCAATTCGAACGTTATATTTTGAATGGTATTGTTCATTATGTGAAGTTGTAATTGTCGCTTTAGATATTTTTATTTCTTTTTTGTATGTGGAAATAAGAAATGTTCATGGTCATTTTCGTTGTTTTAGTTAATTTTTGTTTTTATCTGTATTAGGCTGCCCAGCTTTTGGTCTCCGATTGGTTGCTGTACACGCGCACCGAGATCTGGCAGGAGCTGAAGGAGCAACGAGAGGACGGTCACATAGCGGTTATGGCCAATACGCCCTCTGCCATTGCTCAAGTTGAAGCGTTCCAACAGGATTTGGCCTGTCTTCGAGCCATCTCACAGCAACTGGAACCGGCTATCTCCAGGGTGCGTTCTCATTTTATTTTTCCCATGCCAGGAAAACCAGGGAAAAGTAAAATTGGGCTTAAATTTTAAGTATCTCAGAAAATTAACTGGCATGGTTATTTTTTATAAATTATTTTTTCTTATTGAATGAGTTTTGCTCATCGAGTTTTTATGTTTACCTTCATTAAACATTTTACTCTGCCTCCTCTGGGCAGGTGTTTCTGCACGAAGCGACACTGCGCATGATGGCCGGCGCCAGTCCGGTTCGCACACAGCAGTTGCTGGAGCGCAGTCTACGGCGTCGAAACAACAGCTCCTCCATCATCTGTTCCAAAGGTGAACAATTCGAATAATTCGCACATTTTTAGGTGTTTTGCGACGGAATCAATTTTGTTAAAACTAGCGAAAAGTTTGAACACCAATAGCTCAGTCACTGTGTGCCAATTTAGATTCAAGAGCTGACTTAAGATTATGTTTATATGTGATCGGTCAGACGATTATAGAATCCGTAGAATTTGGGTTTGTTACTGATTCCGTTCGTCTTCCGTTTCATTAGATTCGTCCGAGGCGGGCTTCAACACCGGCGATCGTGAACATGCGGCCGCGCTCATCATGGGCTGCCGCCACCTGCCCCAGTCGTTGTTGTCGTCGCCGGGCGAGAAGGCTGGCATGCTCCATGAAGCCTCCAAAGTGCTTGAGAGGCTGGGCGACCGTAAGTCGTTGCAGGAGTGCCACCAGCTCATGATGTCGGTCATAGGTGTCAAGTGCTAGGAGAGTCGACTCTATTGTTTGATTCCTTCAGTCTGTCATCATGTGTTGGTCGGATCTAATCGTAAAATGTAATGTCTAAAACCGGTGTTATATTATTTCGTATTTTTAATTGCAATTATTAAAGACAGCCTAAACAGAATTATTAGAGGGTTTGTCTTTTCGATTGATTCACAGATTAATATTTTGAATGAAAAACATTTTAGGGAATCTTACTAATAATATCTTGTGTGAGCGAAACGTTTCACAGTGACAAGCGTAAATATTTATCTTGTTTAGTTTGTTATTGCCGACTGTTTTCTAAAAACGTCTTCAATTTTTCATTGCGCACTTTCAACCGTACTTGTTTTCCCTTGTGACGTAGCCAGTGATTGTGACGCGATTAATGTCCTTTCAAACTGTGTTTTAAGATTTTATTTTTTGTACAATATTACGTTATCACTAGTTGTTCTTTCTGACCAGTATAGATTCATCCATACATATTTTACCTCCATTTTTCATCCACTTTAGTTTCTTGTAGCCATCCTGTATACAGTATATATAAACAGGTTTGCATTTTTAATTCTCCCTGCATCCAGCCCAAAAATGTCCTCCCACATCCTGTAGGGTATCATATACTTATGGAATAAGTGTTTCTTTTTGCCATAAAGTACTTATTTTTAAGTACGTGTACCAATATTTGTCATTAATATCGTGTCTTGCTTTTGTGGTTTTTTTTTAAAAAGTGTTATCGTATCTTGGGATTTTTTTCTTCTGAAAATAGTGTCCAAATAGTGAGACATTATTCTCCGAAGTTTTAAGAAATGTTTGTTTCAACAGCCGTATTAAAAAAAACATTGGTAATAATAAAAAATTTCAAAAGATTTTGGGCTTCCCTGCCGTGCACTCGAGTTTTGCGGCTGCCCGATAGGGGTTGCATTAGGTCATAGATGTGTCATGTGATAGAAGTCGTGACGAGAGTCTTGTAATTATCGAACTGCGATACGCTTCCCGTGTATTTACATATTACCGGCAACGTGTTTAGCAAACGTTAGCAATTTCTGATAAGGAAGTACCATTGAAAAAGAACGTTATGGTTTTAGAAACTAATTTTATAAAAACCCTATTAGTATCTTACCCACAGGGTTTATCTGTACAATTCTTTGCTTCTGCCAAAGGATATGTAATGGTAGATATTTAGTATTGTCAATTCATGGAGTTGGGCCAACATAAATGCAAGAATTATGCAAAATAATTGTGTGAATATGAAATTAGAAATCTTATACGGTTCAAATTTATCTTTCAAATTAAATACTCCCAGTTAACGAGAGAAGCACACTTTGAACGCGAACAGTAGTATTGGTACCACATGTAGTCTATCCTTCAATTTCCGTGACAATGGACAACGATTTAGCTGCCTGATGGATCGTGCGATAGATGGCGCTGATTCGCTTGATTGAGCGGTGCTGCCACCTGCCGTCGCACAATTGGAAACTGGCTGAATTTTTTGACCTGACGGCCGAGAAAGAGAAGTCGATTTCGGGGGGGAAAGGCTGACAGCTGTTTTCGATACCTTTTGTTTTTGTTATCTGTCTGTTTTGTGGTTGGCTGCAGTTATTTTTCGCGAGTCACCATATTTACCTTCATGCTAGTTTAATTTTAAGATTGCGCGTTGCTCCTCGTCGGCGTCCGACGGGTGGAAATCATGAACGCTAGCGCGGGCGGGGTGCGAAAGCCCCCGTGCCGATATTTCCTGGCCAGCGGCGGAAACTGCTTCTACGGTGCGGATTGCCAATTTCTACACGATTCGCCCAGCCCCACTTCGCTGCTCAACGACGCCGCCGCCGCTGCAGCCCTGGCTCCAGTTCGAGAGATGCCCTCCCTCGCCCTCAGGGAACCCCTCGAAAATATAGGTGAGAATATTACCATCTCCCCCCCTCCTGTTCTCGGCGTCGGACCTGGTACCACTTCGCGATTTATGTAGGACGACCGAACGACTTTGTTCGCGATCGGTGACCCGTGTACAGATGCGGCGGTGATGCCGCTCGAGCGACGCGGTCGAGCGGTATACATTTCTGGCCCGAGTCGAACAAAGCGTGTCGGTACGAACGGCGATTTGTGGTCAAGAAAGGTGCCCCGCCGAAGCCACGTGCTGCTTTCACGCGACAGCACCATGTTAACAAATATCGGTGTTCTTTCGCACTAAAACAAAAATTCCCTCATGAATCCAATCGCGTCACCAATCGTTCTTTTTATAAAAACGCCATTTTATCTCTTTTTTTTCAATTGCAAAAAAATGCTTTAGAGTTGATTTTTATCTTAATTTGGCGACGCGAAGGATGGTTCCTTATTTCGTTTGGTAGCCCTGATTATGTATCTTGACGGCGACTGGCTGTGTAATGCTGGCCTACTGCGTAGCCCCTCGGCCGATTTCTCGATGCCTTTGACCCAATTTCTTTCTCCTCCGATTCACGCATTGTGCGTGACGATATGTCGAAAGAATTCCGAAGGGATCGAGCGCGTTGTTCGTTTAATTGATCGATCCTATTTGAAATTTCCCAAAAATAATTCACGGTACGTGGTGGCCAGCGCTTCGCAAGGGGACTGCACACGAAACCACCTTTCATTATCTACCTATACACTGTACCTATCAATTAGCCGAGATTACACTGGTCCATGTTTGCACAAACATGAAGGTGTCTCAACCGTCAATCTAACAATACTTTGCACCTGTCGCAGCTGTCAGGTTTTTAATAAAATTGTTCATGATATTTATATAGTCAGACTTTGTTCGACTGTCCTGGGTTCGATTCCTGTCTCTGTCTTCTATTCTATTGAATCCCACAAATACTACAAAAGAAAACTGAACACTTTGCAATCGTGTACACAAGTGCCACACAAATGTTCCCCACATGTCAGTGACGTTGACTGAGGTGTTGACGTTGACTTTTTAATTTTATTCGTGGCCCCGGGTTCACGAGTACACGTTCTAGTCATTCAACTTTCCGTGCGCGATTGAAAAAAGGACGGGTACTATTTAGATAAATTTGGCTAATTTGGGTTTGGGAAATATTTTGTGAAGCTCTGAAGAAGGTTGCATGTGTCGTAAATGCTGGTCAAACTTGCATAGCTGATCTCGGCCGGTGCAAATTTGCACTGTACATGGATACTCAAGAGAAATCTCTTAACTTTCCGTGTTGTTTTATGTCAATTTCTGTGTTTGGAATGACTTGTCATTCGTAAGATCAATGGACGCTTCCAGTGAGCTGCTGTCGTTTACGCAATTGTCCATGCTGTCATCGTCCCCCAACAAGATGGTGATCACCAGCAACTGAAATTCAGCGAAATTGTCGGTGCATGCAATTGGTTTGTTTTGCCAATGGAATGGCGGCTCCATTAAATTGTTAGCACTCTTTTTGTTTTATTTGTTTTCTGCGGTCATAGTTAGATTTTAAGGCACTGTCTGTAATCTACTATGGCGCAATTAACGGTATATTATATTTTTATTTTATTAGCACTCTGTGCATTATCATCACCCATGTTTATAATACTTGTAGTCGTTAATGGCACATAAAAAGTGCAGTAATAACACATGATTGAAACACGTTTTATGAAGAAATCTCTATAGTGTACTGTTCCTGTACATGAAAACGTGGCAAAATAATTTATAATAAAAATTCGATGAAATACCTTTGATATAACAGCAATTATG
>JAQGBY010001299.1:0-30686 GCA_034698785.1 Mycogona germanica
TGAATTCGTTATGAATTTATTATGATTATTTTATTATATTTCATCGTACGACTTTGCATCTTACCCTTTTTTAACAATTAAAATTGTTGGTAAAAGTTTCAATTTTTTAAAATTAGATTGCATTTTCTAATTTTTTAATCCAAAGATAAGGAAATAAAAAATGCTTTCTTTCTCAGTTTGTATATCTGGGTCAGATCTGCTGACCGGAAGCGTTTACAAATTGCGCAAAACATGGTTACGTTCAACGCTACGCTGCCCCGCATAAGTTGGCACGCGTCTCCCATAGCGCAACAAAACCAGATGAGCACGGAAGCAATGCGGCGAAGCCAGCAACCGGGTGCGCGGACGCGAAGAACCTAATCTGCCGATTTGGCTTGCACCAAATCGCGTCCACCTTTTTATATGGAGCATAGTTTTATCCCTCAGAGACCCCTGTGTATACAGGTGTGTTCATATAATATGTATACCTCGTCGATCTTGCCGAGCTGTTCAAAAATCATCATCTTTCGAGATCAGACTAGGCAATAGGATTCGACCACGTACGCGCATATCGGATTTCCTCATTTTCGATACGTATTTACGTGAAATCTTCAGATAAAATTCCACGAAACGTGCACGTAAGTATGAGTGCTGAAATAATTTATTCTATCCTCTAGATCGGCTAGGCCTGGTGAGAGACTCCATGCTGCTGCACAAATTTCATCCATAAGAGCAGAGCGGAACGATGCATGAGTAACAAGGGAACAATTTCCGTTATGCGTAACATTTCGACTTCGAGCTTCCCCTAACTTAAGGGCGATGGAGAGAGATTGGCTTAATCAAATTCTTATTACGTAACTCCACCTCCCCACCTCAATTCGGAAACCTTTGCTAACACCATTTCCACTACAAGTGGCGGCTCGTCCTAAAGAGTAAGAGAGGGCGGAGAAGTAATCTTAACGAAACTTCGATAAACAGAAAATTATTTGTTCATTTACGTACACATTTCAGTATCATTTTTTTTTAAAAACGAAACTGCATCGGTATGTAGAAATGATATAATCTCTACCAATTTGTTTGATCTATATTTAATATCAGTTTAATGGCTCATGGTCATTCCAAAATGGTGAATTCATTCATTAAGATTTTTGCATCCAAGAGGGTCAGAGAAGTTTCGAAATGCACAGTAGGTTAGAAGTATATATTTAGTTAAAATCAATTTAATTATATTTTAACAGTCAGTGCACTTGGAATCGTAGATTAAGGAAATAAGATCTGTAAAGGAAACTGACAGGTGAAGTGAAAGGTTCATCCAAAAGCGATTTCCAAAAAACAAAATCGATTAAAAATATCAAAATACTGCTTAACACTAAACAAAATAGGGGCCCTAAGATTTCTCGGATATGTTCTGTAACAATCGAATTTTTTAAAAACCGGTCAATATTTTAAGCACTCCTTATCTGTGATAAATTAAAAATTCAACTTAGCGCCTACACCTCAAATCAGTCATCACTAATTAATTAGTCATCTTAAAAAATAATACGTTTTATATTTAGGAAACAATTTTTTCATTGACATCGTAATTACTAAAAATATACTAGTGAAAACGATACGCCATCACCGGCTTCACCAACAAATGACGTCACGAGCCGCCGCAGTCAACGCACACAGAACGTCCGCAATGTGATACTCAGGTTCCAGACTATTCCATTATTAAGTTTCCCCGGAAAGCACTTGCGGTTAATGAAGCCGCCGCGCTCGGCCAATCCGACGGAAATTTGCCATACTGACCATTCCAATAGCGGAAACATGTGTCTGATTGATTTTACCGAAATATGGACATCTTCAAAGTCGATCGCCGACGCAGGAATCGTATCGCGTAACGCGATATCGATTGACGCGTCAAAAGTGTGAAATCGAGCCGTGGAAACATGGAAGCCAATAACGCCTACACGTCCCACATTTGATTTTAACCCACTGGCCATCGCATATGACATCTGCTCGGCTCCAAAATATCGCCACCTTGCGGCAGTTTTAGAAATTTCATTTCTTGGTGGTATTTATTTGGTGGTATATATGAGAATTCGTGCATAAATACAGACTTCTGTTCTATTCTGTTCTGTTCTGTTCTATTCATTTCTACGATCCAGCGCGTTCGATTTGCGACGAGTTTAAGCGACTGCTCGGCAGATGGCGTTGGTAATGGATTATATGTTCGCATATGGGCGTAGATTACGATCGACATAATATCTCTTGAACTCGCTGCTTTAGCGCTGGAGAGCGCGACGAGTTTAAACGCGCTGGGGAGCGCTAAAACGCGTTGGTTGAGCGCCACTTAAAATCCCTGTGTGACGTGTTTAGTGTTGCACTTCCGCTCCCGAGCATTTCCGCTTCAAGTCTTGAAACATAGATCCCTCCTGAAAAACGCTGACACGTGAAAACGCCAAAACAGTCAACCTTTTGAGCTTCTGGTCAGACGAGAAGGCTGTTTTCACTGAAATGTAAAACTGAAATTGATGGTTCGACTAAAAGTGACGACTTCATAAATCGAAAGCCAGTCGTCATGTTGTGCATCATAAAATGTAAAGGCAATGTAATTGAAAGTATCTGGATATATATTTACAAAATAATTCGACGCTGACATGTTCTACTCAACTTCGCTTTTTGCATTACGGAAGTAAACATGTAATCCAAAGGTATTTGTTAATTAGGAGAGATAACAGAGAAATGATTGCAATCTTATAATCAAGCGCAATCATTCTCTAGTGAAATATATTGCGCTTAATATTACGCGAACATGACAGCTACAGGTTGAAATCGTATTATAAATTATTTTTAAAGATCGCAAATTAAAAAACCATGCTAATTACGTCTAACTACATCAGAATACCGCCACCAGCGGCGATGATTATTAATACATGACGCACGCTAGGCGATGCGAGTCGCCCATAGCGTATTTTCAGTGTTAGTTAAGAAAGGATTCGACAGTGTTATAAAGAAGAATAAAAGCTGTTAGTGCAGTATTTAGTTACAAAGACTTACCGTGAGATGAAATAAGAATTGTCAACATAGCGACTCAATTAGCGTTTATTCACGTCTCGATTATACGTATGCGATCCAATCGACAATTAAAATTGTTAGAACCAAAAAAAAATTAATTAAATTACGTGAACTGTATATACAAAAAACCCCTATAAGGAATTCCCATCATGATTGACTTTGTGCAATTGTACCGGATAGACGTGTGCATTATATATCGATGAAGAATTCTTATTGCAAAAACACCCATAAAATGAAGGAACGAATTGCGAGAAGTGAAATTGAATGGACAAGGCGTCATGTTAGTCATAGCTGGCAGATCCGAGTCACCGTGATTTGATACTGAAATATTGACTAGATTAGTCCAGAAGAGCTCTGGTGGACGAAAGTATAGTTTTTGGTTATATAGTGGTTATAGATGGCGCAGTGAAATGTTAGTAGGACCCCTTGTTCACAGGCATCAAGCAGGATTGGAGGACAGAGAAGAGATCTGTGAAGAAGTTCGAGAAAAGAGAAATACAAGATTACGTTAAAGGTGAAAGGATATAAAAGCTGATCAGTTTTTCTTGTATAAAGGGAAGGCCTCTTTCGATAAAAGTAAAATACACAATTAATATTCAAATATATTACCAAAGATAGCTAAATTAAGGGCGATATCATTACGGCAGATGATAAATACCTTACTGGTGTTTCTTAAAATAGCATTCACTTTTAACCATTTAACCGGGAAATTAATTTTCAAGAACCCACATTCTGTCGTACAATTAATTTTATAAAAGCACAGGTGATAGGGTGATGTCACCCTTTGTATTTTTACTGTAATATTCGGAGATTTGTTAAAAAACAACCATGTTTAATTAATGATCTCGTTGCCGTTGAATTTGATTGTGTCCAGCAATCCCTCAACTTGTTAAACCCCACCCGGTTTCTTTTACATTTTTGGGCATTGTTGTCTGTGCAAATGCGAAATCAGAGCAACCAGTCGTCAGACTCGACAATTTATACTCGCCTAAATTCGTAGAACCTGTCGTCGGAAACGAGTTCCTGCGAACAAGGGCGACTAAATATCCGACTTATCCGCCTCTCTTATTTTCTACACGGCCCAGTGAGTGCGCTGGAAGCCCAGGGCTGCAAAGTAAACAATTCACATATGCATATTGGGACAAAACAGACGTCATTGTACAGTAAATTACATCCCTCGTTCACTTTCGGGATCGGCTAACATTACAATTACATTGTGACCATGCGCCAAAAAATTTGTCAGCAAAATAACACAAAAGAAAGTAGTTACAAAAATAGCCAAAAATAAAACTACATTCACGACATGAGTTCAAAATTCGGATTGTGACACTTCCTTGTGACAAACAATTTCTGAATTTGACCCTTAAAAATAACAACATCACTTAGTTGATCTTCACTACTTAACAGACGATCCATTTCAGAATTCCAATATCGTGATGTAATGTCATATATCATAGTTGAACGAGATGAATCCGACCTGATATTTTAAATAACTTTTGTAAGACTTAAAAATTAATGGTAAGTATCTTTTTGTTACTGTTGTATAAATATGTTTTCTCTAATACGTTGTGTGGCGTTGATCGTACAGTGTCTTAGACGTTGGCATCAACGAAAAGCGAAAAATCGATCTGACAGTCACAGACAGAATCCTTCAGAAGAATAAGAAGTTGCCAGCGTTTGCCAAGCACCTTCCGAAGAACGAATGCCGAGTAGAAGTTCATTGGACGGCGATAACTCGTCGCGTGATAGTCGAGGCAAAGGAGTAAGATAAGACGGCCGACGGGAAGACGAAATTGATTAGGACATTTCAATAGTCCAAGAGGGAAAAACGAGGAGGAGCAGGGAAGGAAAGGAAGAAAACGCGAAGACCGCACCATTACCAGTCTTTACATAACGCGAATCAGGAAAACTGGAATTTGCGATAACGTTATCGTGCCTTGAGTTAATGATGACGTCGCCAAACGACCAATTGCTATTTATTCACTAAGCACCTGAGACCTTCGTCTAAATGGGTACAAACTTTCCAAGATTATATTTCAAGATGGTGGTTCGAAAATAAAAATAATAAAACTAAGAATCTGATTTTCCTGTTCGGAGACTAACTCTCGAACGGCTCAATAAAATAGCATAACATTTAACATACCCTCAGTAGACCACCACAATTCGCTAGCGACGGAATTTCAGATCTCAATTTTCAATATTACATAATAAAACAATCGTTACCAAATTTTGGATAATCTCCCTTTCGCTTCAAACTTAAAAAATGGCGTCTCCACATCAAAAGCATGACGTCGTCGATTTTACGTGACAACCAAGCAAACCAGATAACAGTTCCAACCAAACACAGCAGAATACAGTTCTAACCACATACAATTACCGGAATAATATTTTCAATATAAAAATAAAATACAACAACAATGGTAACTGTAAACCCAGGCAAAGCTGGGTAAACGTCTTGTAAAAATAATAAAAACCAAGCAATAGTGAACAAGAAACTGGAGAATTCGGAATACATGAAGTTAGTGGCTCGCCAAATGACTAACATTTTCGGTGGTCATGCAGAATAAGTGAAAGCGTTTCTCTCCGCGACGCTCATTTCAATCATCTACATGTCGATGTTGTATTAACCGGGAATGGGGTTTAGAAGGATGTTTACGACACTATTTGAAAAAGAAAAACCCTGACTTGAAATAGCTTTCAGGGAAAAAATGTTTTAAATATTCTTATCGGAGTGTTTAGCTTGCAAACGGTAAAGAAAGTAAATTATTTTCTGTAAAAAGTGTGTCACAGGATTTTCGAGATACGACACGAAACGTGTTGACATTTCACCAGACACCCTCAAAATAAATTTTAAAAACCGCTAAAGATGGTTGTTGAACCGAAGACGACGACAGGTCAACTTGGTAGAGCGGAATGCATGTGACCTCATTACCGCCCGCAATTGGGCATAAATTTAAACTGTTTACAGTTTTATCGCGGCCGAATGTAAACACGGTATATAAATTAGAACGGACCAACGAACTGAAAGGTCTAGATGCTGAATACCCCTTAGGTCAGACGTCTGTAAGACCGATTCGAGTACGAGTCTCGCCACCAGGTTCAAAATTGCAAAAACTCTAGTAACAAACGGATGAAATCAACGTAATAACAATGTTTAAACAAGTCACAATGCTATCGAAAAGCCGCACTATCAAGTCTGCGCTTGCCAACGTTGGATGTTGTGCCAAATCGCTAGTTGCGCTAGTGTCTTCAAGATGGCGGCCATCATAAACACCGCCATCTTGAAATTCTAATACAAAGTTTAATTGCAACGTCTCCCACAAGATGGCGCTCAAATTTCCCATGTGACCGAATCCCAAAGTGCCAATGATGACAATGGTGCCAAATTGCCACATTTTCGTAAATCTCCTGCGGCAAAAAAATCGTTTCTCTCCTAAACAATAGTAATAAATTAGAAAATACAGGGAAATATTAAAACATTTTTTAATGAAAATAATGTTTCATATTTTCAATAAATATTTGAGTCGTCATAAAATATTTTGGTCTTGTTGATCGACAAGAAAAACATAGTAAAAATGTGATCGCTTGACAAATTGGCATTCCGCCAGAACACGTTCATCAGAGGTCGCTACCTTCATCACGCAGTTTCGGGCACATTTATTATAACCCGGAATGACTGAGCTAGCTGTTTGAGTTGTGATTCGAATGAAGCCACTAGTACAGTAGTAATAAGAGCAGTTATTGTCAGGGCACAAGTTGTGTAGCACGTCAGAAACGTCAAGAAGGCGGATTTCCAACAAATTGGAATAGAGAAGAGCACGCCTAACGTTTGCGTGAGTAATGTATTTCGCCTTAATAAGAAGGCTCTTCGATTGGCTAGCAGACTCCACAATAGAAACCCGCCGAAAGAAAACGAAGTTTCGCTTAAATTGTGCCATGACAACATTTGTCACTGCCTGTTTAACTCAACCGTGCAAACGCAATTTCCCGATGTCTCTCAAAAGGAAGAAGTAGCCCAAATGATGTGTGTGTGTGTGCCTAGATAATTGATAAAATTGTGAGTTGCGAACCTAAAAGCGTTACACAACCATATATATGCAAGCGAGCAAATTCAAATTCATCCGGCTGTGTGGGATTCCACGCCCAAATGCGCAACATCAATAATGAAACATCATTTCGAATCGTCCGGGAATAGTGTTAGGGGTGCGGGAGTCGGCCATAGAACTGTGTAAGGTTAGAGTGAATTTATTTGTTGCTATTTCGTGAATGGAGAAAACATTCTTTCAATAAATATATTTGCAATTCCAGTTATCGTTCGTGTTTATATTTATCAACTTTGTTATCGATGGGCGATAATTAAAAAAATTGCTGCCTATACATAAAAGAATTATTACAATTTAAAATAATTTCTTAATTAAGGATGTTATCTCAATTCTATTAAGACTGATATTCTATTTCAAAAGAACGATTTATTTCTTTAAAAGATAAATGATTCTAATATTTTTATAATTGTTCTTTTAATATTTTAAGATGATGCTTTCTATTTTTTTTTAAATTGCTGCTTACAATTTAATATAATATATTATTTAAAGAAGTTATCACAATTTTATTAAGACTGATATTCTATTTTAAAAGAACACGCTCTTAAAAAATAATTGAAATATTTTTATAATTGTTCTTTTAAAATATGTTAAGAAGATGCTTTCTACTTTAAATGAATGTTTTCAACCATAAAATCTCAGTGTTCCAAATAAATGTTAACTATTTTAGAACACTGTGCTCCAGCTAATTAAAAACGTAGTGATCTTGTTTTAAAGGAATGTTCTCAATCGTAAAATCGCAATGCTCCAAGCGAATGTTAACTTATTTTTTAAAAAGGATTTCTGGCATTCCTTCGCTTCATAAATGTGAGAGCCAAGAGAACCTAAAACAAAATTGCTGCATTTTAGGCAATTAAAATTAGCTTCTTGAAAAATTGGCGTCACATGTCATGTCTCAGTTTATCTACTAAACCAAGTTTATTCGACATGACGTAAGCAGCGAAACTTTTTCTGGACGACCCCACTAACAGAAATGACTTGCCAAACGGCAGTTTCCTTATAGCAATTACTGAGTCTAACCGTACATTTTTTCAAAGTCAATCCAACTCTGATTCTCATTTTATTCGCAGAACGCCCATAGTCAGAAAATTACTTTTTCATTTCGAGTTTAAAGTAAACGCAATTTTCGCATTTCCAAATTGCAAAGTGAGGTAGGAAAAATTCAAAAGTCTAGAAAAAATACTTTCTTTTTGTGACAAAGTCGCTGCGAATTGTGAGGATTTTTCCCCACAAGCAGTACGCAAATCGAAGTTGTTCAATTTTCGCTTTTTCCACGGCAACATTCATAAGAAAAATCGAACACTGGGTTCATTAGATCGTTACCGAACCAGCAAAAGATTTATTGCACAAACATCGGTCGAAGAATAGTAAATCTTGCATTTCATTTCGGAGAACTGTCAAGCACACAAAATATTGAATAGTTGGTAGTCGCGAAACAAATGTGTTTTAATAGCTTCTGGTGGAATGCCCTATTCTCAATATCTCAACCTTAAATCGCGTCACGTCAATCAAAGGATCAAAATCAGATAGATAGTCGGTAAGATACAGAGTGGCAATTGACTGAGGGGATACATATCTGTAATCTATTTTATAATCTTGAAAGTTTGTCATCTTTTTTAAACTGCCCATCTCGGCGTTTACTTACGAACAGTTTCACGAAATTGAATAAAATTTTAGCTGTAGATAGTTCCGTGTATTTGTAGACGAGTGCAAGTTACTTCATATCTTGATTTTGCGTATTTCTTGAGATATGAGCCGTTGAAGTTTTGAGCATTGCCATTAAAATGGAAAATTCCAAAATGGCGTCTCCACTCTACCAAAATGGCGCTGTCGTCGCTTTCACGTGCGCCAATCACGTGCTACCAGTGATGCCAGTGACATGCAATTTGCCACTATAGATCCCGAATTTCTAATTACTATTCAATGATTACCTACGAACAGTAAGATAGTAAAATAAGAAAGTAAAATAGGAAGAAAACACATCTTCGTTTGTTAGATTAGATTAGATATTTAAATTGTCAAACGTTTTGAATCCGGTTCCATGACATTATATCCCGTGACGAAACTAAACTACAGTGTTTTACGCATCTTAGGATTAACACACAAAACATAGTTTTAATTTTTTTTAGAAAACACTTTCGCTGCCATGACAATTCTGAGAGTGTTGACTCGCTCCATGGTGCAGATCTTCGCAGAATGCGAATGTCTGACATTTGGATAAGAAATGAGAAATAGACAGAATGTGGGACGATGGAGTGTCATTATTATTGGGTCCGACTACACTGGAAATCGTTACGTCATCAAGATCAGGTACGTCATCGAGTCACCCACTACACCAGTGCAGAATTCGTGGGTAGCTAGGTTGTGGACTCTTATCCACAAGTGCGCCTTATCTCGTGTCATTACGCTCGACTACATCCGTACACCGCCAAGCCTAGCCACTATCATAATAAGTCACTGTTGTTGTCACAGGACAGCCACCAAAAGCAAAGTCAGCACATATGGTACATGGATTTTCGCAACATCAGGCAAAATGGTCGCCCGACAGAGCGGTACAAAGGTTTAATGAGCAGTGGAGCTGACCCGCATGCGTTTGTTGAAGGGCCCCTAAAGATTCCAAGAAAGTGAACATTTCTACACGGCACAGCTTCCGATTCGAAACAGAATATATTCTTCGTCGGAACGCTGTACATTATGTAGTAATTTGTCCAACACTGAAAAACAACCATTTAAATTTCCACTCAACACCAAAACGATTAGAAAGAATTATTACATGTTTTGCTCAAATGGAAATATAATTTTAAGTTCAAAATTTTCAGCCCCAAAAAAAAGCTCATTTAGGCTAAAAAAAACTTGATATCTATTTTATAATCCCGAAAGTTTGACCTTTCTTTCTTAATTTGTTTCTTTAATCTATCCGCCTTGGTATTTATTTACGAACGGCTCAACGAAATTGAACAAAATTTGAGCTGTAGATAGCTCTACAAATTTTCAGTTTCTCAGCAAATTTTCAGATCTCGATTTTGAATATTTCTCGAGATATGAGCCGTTGAAGTTCTAAGCATTGTCAATAAAAAGGTAAATTCCAAGATGGCGTCTCCACTCGACCAAAATGGCGCTGCCATCGCTCTCACGTGAGTCAATCACGTGCTACCAGTGATGCCAGCGACATTTTCCACACTAGATCCCGAATTTCTAATTATTATTCAATTAATACCTCTGAGCACTCTTTCACAAAATACGAAGAAAATATATTTTCGTTTTGAAGAGATTAGATACTTAAATTGTCAAACGTTTGGGAATTATATATTTTTTTAAATCACATGTTGCGACATCATTGCCATGACATAATAACACGTGACGAATCTACAACTACAGTGTTGTAACGTATCTTATGATTCACAAGCAAAACGAGAGTATAAAAAAATAGAAAATACTTTCGTTGCCATCACGGGGACAGCCGAGCGAAACAGGCAATTTCTCTAGTTGTCTACACCCACAAATCATTAAATGATCTATCATGTGGCCTAAAACATGAATCGATCAAATGCTTTTCAAATAAAGAGGGAGCAATTTGTCGTCAAATGCGTAAAAATCGAATTTGCGTGAAAGAGATTACGTGAAAGAGGACCGCAAGAGGATGCGCGAAGCAAACATATGAAAGGTCACGGAAATTTCCATCGCAATTAGAAAAAATATCTGTTTACGTAGACAGGATAAAAGTGTTTGGAACCGTTTGAAGAAATGAGACAAATAGACGTTGCAACCGAAAATAGCTGCGTGAGATTCGACTAGTCCATTATGTGGATGCGAAGAGACGAGAAATGTGTTGAACGCCGAACGCATAAAAGCGAAACGGAGAACCCAAAAAATCAATAAAAAATATTCCGATGCCACCAGTAAAAAATAAAAAAGAAATACGAATAAAAAGCGTTGTTCAGAAAGGTCCATAAAGGTCCGTATACATGTTTGCATCCCCCACTGGTATTGAATAAAAACTTCCAAACTGTGACAACGTCGACATTTTATCACCCGATAACAGGACTTGTCAGAGTTTAACCATTGTGACACAAATTCACAAAAGACGATTATTATCTGCTGTCAAACGCTCACAATCACAGAACGAAATCACGACGGTAGAGTTACAGAAACTCGCGTCATGAAATCGAGTTTGACAAGAAAGGTTATTGGGGTGTAGTGTAGTGAGAGTCATGATGCGTCCTCACCTAATCTAAAAACACTTTCGAAAATATGACGTACCACCGCTGAGATGAGATCAATGCCTCATTCATTGACAACCGAATTAATTTATATTTCCAAAATTGCAAATTATATCAATTGATCGATGGACTGAAATCGAGGATCGACAACAAGATCGTCGATAAAGAAAATTGAGAACTTTACATATTAAAGGTTTCTGATGTCACTTAAAAGAAATTGAAGATTTGCGAAACCCAAAGACAAACACGAATGAACTCACCTAAATTTTTTCGTCACTACCCAATCAATTACAACAATTAAAAATGTGATACCAAGATGAGTTTTAAGTGAGTTCAATCGTTTGTCTTTCGCAAATCATCAATTTCTTTAACAGACGTCAAAAAACCTGTAATAAATGAAGATGACAAGTAAACTTTGTTTATCGACGAGCTGGTTGCCGATCCTCGGTTACGCTCCATAGATTTTGTTGACAGTTCAAAATTGAATCGGTGAATCTTATAGTGGTGTAACTCGGGGTTTTTAAAAAAATGTATCAATTTTCCTTTCTCTGTCGCAACTTTATTAAAAAAAATTAAGCTACGTGAATGACGTAGGTTCACGATGGTTAGAAAATAAAAATAAAACTTTCATCGAATTATTCGAAGCAAGTTTCAGTTAGTGAATGCAACCAACGATCGATTTTTACAAAGGTCAGATGGGTTAAACAGACTCCCCACTGTTCGCAATTTGTGGGGTGATGTCAAAATAATAGCAAAGAGGACTATTTCGCCATTACGGTGATTACATTACATATGTCGTTACAGCGCATTAATTTGAAGCCAGCACTTATTTGTTGTCTGTCGTAAAATGGACGATATGGCGACAAACACATCCGACATTGGGTCAGTTTGTTTGTTGGCCGTGGAACCTGCCAAGGTTAATTCGCAAGAGATGAGAACAACCCCCCAATCTTCATGAATACTTGCACATACACAAAGATCCCCCTCCATTTAATTACACCTACTCCATGTAACGAGCATACGGGCCAAAGGGGGAGTGGACCGGGAGGGGAGGAGAACCGGTCATGGGCTCCCGTATTTATTGGCGCCGAATTAACTGCCAGGACCAAAACGTTTGCCCGTACACATAAAACTGGCAAATGAATGGCGAAGGCTTTCCTGAGATCCCCTGACCACGTCTATTTAAAATCCTTGTATCCGTTGGACCCTTACAACATCGAAAAGCCACTCAACGAGTTTACTTCATGGGGATTCCATCGGACATAGATAGGGCTGGCTAATCGGATTCGAATAAATTCAATGGTTGTACTTTTGTAAGGTCAACAGTCTGGTGTGACCTTTTCACCAAAAATAATTATTCCATGTTTTTTAAAAATTAATTTTCATCCATCAGAAACGCGTAGCGGCATCGAAAAATCAAAGCAGAAACGGACAACACAGAATCCGATGAGTTACAGTCACCAACATCAAGTTGTGCCATTTTTAATCGACAACATTGAAACTCAGTTTTTTTTAGAAAGAAAAATAAATTAAATTTTTAACGTCCATGTGAATGTTATCTCGAGTTATCTCGAGCATCTCGAGTTCAATTTTATATTTAGTTCAAAAAATTTCTTACTGTATGAAAAGTTGAACTTTAGGAATAAAAACACAATCCTGAACTTCTACAGTGTGTCTACTAAAAAAATAAGTTGATCCAAATTCAAACTTAAAATAAGAAAACGTTCATCAAATGGAACGAAATTTAGCGTACATGTTGACAATAGCTCTCTCTTTTAACTGCCTTCGTGTACGTGCAACTTCATGATGTCATCATTCGAATCTTGAGGTTCAAAATGGCGCTCGCAACACTCTTATACATAAAACGAAACTAGTGTTTCGCTCTTCTTCCGTGAACGCCATTTTGGATCTGAAAGATTTTAATGATGACGTCACGGAATTGCACGTGCTCGAGGGCAATTAAAAAAGGAAGGTCTTAACAATAGGCATGCTAAATTTAATTTAATTTCACGACCGTTTTCATATTTTAAATTTGAATCATTCCCTTTTTTTCGTATTCACACTGTATTCCCTTTTCACCTGGTTACCATGCTTAACTTGTTAAATGCACACGTAATTAGTGTTAACGGTGTTTGGCAATTGTATTTTGTATTGTATCGCAATTATCGCTTTATCCACAAACTGTTGGCATGATCATGTGACAACAGTGGCGATGATGACTGCTGCGAATGGTTTAGGGGTGAAAGCTAAACTGAAGAAACAGGCAATAAATTGGGAGTCAGGAGGGTCGATCCAGGGCCCCAAGAGCAGTGTGTTATGAGGTCGACGCCTCCTCCTGCGTATCTCGCCGTTTGCCAGCAACCAGAGCTCCTTTCGGCGATGACGGAGGTGGAGGCGGTATTGGCTGTTTACACGCAATCGTCTAATGCCATACCACCCGCTCCTGGTGGCGCATTCTTTGAAGTTGGTCAGGATGACAATGTCAATTTGGCAACCGTCATGTGTAGAGTATTGTCTGTATACAATTGTAGTGAAATGTTGACAGATACGTTCCCTCAATAACATCACAAATTTCAAATTCCTAAAAAGTACCAAGAATGCGACATAAAAAGGAAGTGAGACGTTAACTCTAAATGTTTGAAGTCATCGGAAATGACCAACACCGCAACGGTCTCTTTACAATTTTAGAGCTCCACCAGAGATGCTCAACCATCGTCCTGGTAACGGTATCCAGTGATAACGGTATTTACTAATAATCTCGAAAAAGGTCAGCCCTAGTTTCGGGCCAGGGTTAGCAAATATAGCGACGCCATCTGGTGGTAATGCGAGGTGCCAGTAGCCAAATAGGGGGTAGGGGAAAACTGATAAATGCTTACGACGACTAACGTGTATAGATTTATTGGCGCGGAAATCACCGATCAACTTTTGTTACTGAATAAACACGCGATAGAGGGAGAGAGGGAGAGAGAGAGAGAGCGATACCGGCATATTGCGCACTAAACATCGAGTCGGGGGTGGTGGTGGTGGCGCTGCCGTCGGACGACATCACATCCCGTTAGCAGAAACGTCGCTCGCCCGATATAATGTACCGGGTCTAATTATTGGCTCACCGTCTGGCAGTGAATGTAGTGCACGGTGATCAGGGGGCAGGGGGGCTCACTTGAGATAAATTGACTCCCTGGGCAACCAATAAAAATCCCCGCCTCTCATCCTCACTCATCGTAGAAATGCAGTCGAAAATCGAACAAAAATGAAAAGAACTACTAACTGTGTACCTGCATTCATTTCGTCGCCAAATAAAAAAAACCCGGATCAATCGGGGGTTGAAGGCCGCAAGTTTAAAACTTGTTAACGTTTGTGTGTACTATTTCAAATTCAGCGCTTTTTTTTAGATTTATTGGTGGTTTTATTTTGGTGAATTCGTGCAAATACATAGACTTCTGCTGCAATCAGTCAATTTATGTCTATGATCGAGTGCGTTCGATTTGTGAGGAGTTTAAACGACCGCTCGATAGATGGCGTTGGTGATGGATTAGATGTGCGCATATGGGCGTAGATCACGGTTGGCATAGTATCTATTCGACTCGATGCTTTAGCGCTGGAGAGCGCGACGAGATTAAAAGCCGCCTAAAATCACTGAGTGACATCAGCTTCCGCTGCGTTTATTGTTGCATTTCCGTTCCCGAATGATTCGCAACATACCTTCGAGAAAGCAACGTTGACACGTCAAAATACGCTGAATATGCGTCGAACGTGTCGCCCAAAACTACACCTGAATATTCGTTAGATTAACTGCGCCCTGGGCAACCTTCCCAAGTTCCCTCACCTCCCACCTTGGTAGAGAGAAGCGCGTGCTCCAAGTGACATTGAAAGTACACAAAAAAGGGACAGGAAAAGAGATTGCGGTGGCCGGGGGCGACACGGCAGTGTATGTAGTAACCAACCCTCAGCTAGAAAATAAAAGTGTGACCGCCTGGCGAAAAACGCGGCCATAAAAGATAAAACGAGCTCACCAGTCGTATCTAGTTAAAAGTCGCACCACCGGAGCCATATGTGGGACAAGTTTAGCCGACCCCCACTCCCCCACCACACCCTCTCCAGCCACCAAAAATAATCGCTTTCTCCTCCAGCAACTTGTGATTGGTGGCGACTGCTCTCTCTCTCGACCACCTAGGTCCGTACACGCGTCATCGCATGCGCGGAACCAGATGCGCGGCACAGACGGATCAACATGCGATACATGTACTACTGTACTGTACTACTGTACTCGAAACCAATTTCGAACATTTGACGCTGCGTCGCGCGGCTCGTCTGGTCAAACCCAAAAGCGCAAATCCTTTGATGTGCTTTTACCAAAACGCCAGTTTAATTATTTTGCTGGGGTTTAATCGATATTATAGGCGATGCTGCACTTAGATGTCACACGACCAAACTTTTCCTACGAACTAGGGAACGTATCAAGTAATCGGATGAGACCAGAGTTTGCCCGTCGTGGTATTTCTCATAATGTCGATTGCATTTGACAAATTTTCGACTTGAAATATAAATGTCAGGGTCTTAATTGACTAATGACGTCTCGGGAAAATCACTTGACATCTTTTCTGTTGATAATTTTACCATAAAATAAATGATAATTTTACGTCAGGGTCCCTTTTTCGGATCAAGCTCGGGCTCAATTGCTTTATGCTCAAGGGGCTTTAATTTAATGAATGATACGGGACTACACCTTATTTACCATTATTACATAGAGATTAACGATTTTTTGATAATTGCATAATTGGATAAATATTTTTTCCATGCAGTCTCAGATTAGAAATACCTTTTCACAAACAAATCAGAGAAGGACTAAATCATGTGCCTTTAGTTTTAACCATGAAGTCGAATTTCTTCATTAAAAAATGTTATTGCGTTGTTTTGAAGATACAACCTCGACCTATATTTCAATGTTTCTCTACAAACGTTAAGAGATATCTCTTTTTTTTATTTTTATACAATTTTGACCAACCGGTTCTTAAGTTACATCCAATCTTAATATAAGAAAAATCGGCTGCGCAACTAAAAAACTACGAAACTGAAATTGGAAGCTTGGAAATGGGAGCAATTTACTGCGCACGCTCAGCTTGAAATAAAATAAATTCGATAAGCAATCATGAAAAACTTCGTATTACGTCCTGTTGGATAAAAAATGCAAAAAATGTATCGAAAAAAAAAGAGAAAAAACGGGAAGATTCAGTTAACCGAAAATATAACACTCATTTCAAAAATACGCCCTTCGTTTCGGACTCAAATGACACATTTTATGTCACACACCGACGTCACTCGTTCAACCCACACGAATTCGTGGGGGAGGTATTTCTTTACGAGCAATGCTAGAGGCGAGCGACAAACTATTTCACTAACGTGACGGCAAAACTCTGAAAGATAACAAAATTAACGACGTCACCACACCAGCTTCGAAAAAAAATACTCCACCGCTCATAAATAGAACCCCACTCGTCATAAATTGAGATAAAAAACATTATTTCTGGCGTCAAGACGGTCGTCTGACTTTCAGCGACTGGCCAAAAGATGTCAACTGCAAACACTGGCGTCTTAAAACTGTTGCACTTCCAGAAACAACGTCTTAGAATAGTCACGAATGACACACACCTGTATTACAATTACAATTACAATATGTACCCACAAGCAGCCCGGATGTGGCCTATGGCGGGGGTCGAACGACCAGTTAAGGACAAATGTGTCGCTGAGATATTTGTTAAGGAGGTCCACCAGAGTGTTCGCCCTAAAACCCCCCAGGAGGCGACCTGGTAATTTTGCCTAGCCCAGGCTCAGTAGAAGCTACCTAGGTAGGGATCTTTAACGTTTGTCTGACATCGTACAGACACGGATCCCACGGCTTTACTTTCATTCCGAAAGGAAGGCGTGCGTAGGAATTTCTCTCGCCCGAAAAATTCCAGAGGTCTCGGTCAGGAATCGAACTCGCGATCACGGGAATGAATAACAGCTCGACACGCTAACCATTACACCACCGAGATCCCTCACTGAACTCTCTATTATTAAAAGTAGAACGCACCCTCTCAACCACAATTGAGATGAACGAATTGTCATTCGGGTGCGTCTAGTCATTTCTTGACGGACGAGCGGCACGCGCCGTTACTTCTCAATGTCTAAACGCCCCATGCTCAAAAGCATGCTTAGATTAATCATGCTTGGCCAGTGTAACTAGGGCGCACCTGACGAAAAATTGGACTTTGGCGTGCTAAAAGTCACTAGCGGTTACAATTAAGACCTCAGAAGTCACCAGCCAAATGTGCGCCACCTCGTGATAAAGCGCTACGCCAATATGAAAGATTGATACGTTCCTGAGTAGTCAGCCATCACGCGGAAAGCGTAGGTAGGGTCTATCTACTCAGTGACATCCAGACACTAAATTGGCATGACGTGAAGATTACGCCACGCCATCTGTCAAAAGACTGGGTTGGCGGTCGCACAAATAGAAATCCTCTCGAATGACGAAGTGACTTTTTGCGCCCGACATTCTTCACATCTCGAACCAGTCTCTGTCTCTAAACCGACCAGTCTAGGACACTGGCACACGAGTCGAAACAGCAACCACCTAAGCTCCTGTGCAACCTAGGGGTAATAGTATATCATACTATCTATTCTCTCGTCACGCAATATGTCGCCGCCGAAGCTCGCTGCTGTTTAGACGGCGTGAGAATTCCAATTTTCGGGTATTATTAAAATGGTGTTTACATCCGCTCACATGCGACCAACGCTCCTACGATCTTCCGGTTTACACCAAAATGGAGTGATGCAGTGCTTCATCAGCACGCCGTTGTAATATTTGCTCAATAGATGGCGAGACTGCACGTCAATTTAATGAAAGTATTTATCAGTAGAGGCGCTGATGAAGGAAAAATTGGCGCCAAAAATTGGCGTTCTTTTTGTTGCGCCATTGCCGTTCATGCTATTTCGAGAGGGGAGCGGAGCCGTGAGTGAGCGCACAGAAGGCGCTCAGTAAACGGATCCCATGCGAGGCTCCCTTCACAATAGTACCATTCCTATTCGTGATGGAAGCGACAAATGCTCCGTTGGAGCCTCTTCTCGAAGCCGTCATTTTTCGATTTACACCTAAAAACAACATGAAGCTGCAGTTTTATCGCTCCTTCCTGTGAATTTTGTTGAAACGCAATCTTTTTTTCAGATTCTTCCATGTGGTGGGCACTGTTTACCTTAAATCGAAAAAATGGAGAGTCTCAGGAGGAGGAACAACATGAAAGAGATGGTGGCCCGTTGTGGCATTGCAAGGCCAAATCTCACCCGTAATATAAATAAACCTTTTGTGATTGGGGTGGACAATGGTAGATGACATTCATGGCCGATCAAGTCCAAGTCAAGAGGCTTAGTCCAGTGTTGACGGGACTTCGTACTCGTCCTCGCCCCGAGAGATTAGCAGAGAGCGTCACAATTTAATCGTGCGTTTCCCTAAACAATAAATTGGAAGTGCAGTGGAGCGGCGACTATTGTTTCTGGGAAACGAGATCCCCCGATTGGTGCTTTCCCTGTATGGCGTAGGTGTAATGTGTGATTGCCCCAACGGGATTTCAAGGAAATCGACTCGTAAAGCATGCTTGCTGATGGTCTACAGTATATGCGCAGTTTGCGGGGGAAATTCAACAAATGATACTCTAAATTGACTAATAAAAATGTCGGCAAGAGTGAAATAAAATAAAATTCTTTTTTAAAACACAACATTTTACTCCAACTAACCCAGATAAAAATAAACCTATTGACTGTGTCTACGCCATATAGTTTGTGGTGCCGTCTGCTGGCCTTTCAAGTGAAACTATTGACCGATTAGTTGGAATTTCATGAAACTTTCCTGGCAGTAACACTGAGACTCAAAATCGCAAGACTAACAATTACAACACCAACTAGATTAACTGCAAATCGTGAACACCAGATTTGATAATTGTAAAAACAAAGTAACATGTTGGCGGTTACAACAAATCAGCAACTCAATATTTCGGTAGCCTACATGAACATTTAAGTGCTAACAAAAATTAAAATATCACGTTTAATCATAAACCTTTTGACATTCGACCCGAACCCGGGTTTTGTGTAATTTGATCCGAATCGACCCGAGAATGTGTCCTGTACTGCGCACAAGGCAAAGCCAGCGCAGCCTTTTGAGTTTCTTGAAGTCAGGACAACTCCAATTGCAATTAACGAACTTCGCTGATTACCATAATTGTGATCTCAATTAGGTTTTAAAAAATCACGCCACAACTGCCAGCTTCAAGGCACCGAGCGGCTCCAATTTAAAAAATGCGACAATAAGCGAGTCTGCCACAATAAAATGTCGCCTATGCGAGTAAGGGGCACAGGGTCACCGCGAACATAAACAATTCAAAATAAAAATGGCAGTTAACATATATTTGTCTGTCAGAAAGGCGGTGCCGAGGGCGATATTTCTGCTACTTCAATCTATGGGTGCTGCGTTCGATCACTAGGTTGGGGCATTTTTCGTCAGGTGGCAGGCGTCGCAATATTTGGATTGGTCATCTCATGACACAACTTCCGTCACCGATCGATTTTCTGGAACGCCAGCAGAGTGGACAGGTGGCTCGCTGTCGATGACAGGTGCGTCAAGAGTGTACATTAAATTTTTACCCACGCTCACTTCAATTCGCACGATTCAGTTCACGACTAGTGGCGCCCCCCTCGGCCACCTTCGACGCGCTCATCACGCAAAACTCGAGAGGACGAGGAGGGGGATAAACCCAACACCGAATACGTTAAATAGGTCGTGCCAATTCAGCAGAAGAAGAAAAGCGCCAGACCAATAGACCCAGCAGCGATGATGAAATTATCAAACACACACGACAAACAAACTAATTAATTCAACGGTGTGTGCCGGCACACACACTGGCGCACGTCTGGCTAATAAATCCTCCAGGGCGTGTTCTATTCTCCTAACAGTCGATTCAATGGACGACTTACATATATGGGGGACCACTTACACAATGAAACATTTTCACTTTTGCCCTTTCGAATAGCCATTTTATTTTAGGCCATTTTGTCTTGTCAGAGTATGATATAGCCAGGTCCTCGATTTGTCAGGCTTAATATTGAATCAAATGACAATTCATGGAGCAAACAAGGAGCAAAACGTTGGGATAGCTCTGGGAAAATATGTTTCAAACGACAGACGCAAGTAGCAAGTAGCTTGCAAGCCCTTCAAAACCACTAACTAATTTATATATTCATAGAAGTAGGAGCCGATCGCAAATTTCAATTTTCTTTATTTATCTTCGAGAAGATTGTTAAACGTTTATATTTAAACAATCTTCGTTGCCGAATTTCTGATTGTAGTCCTGCAATCCCCAACCATCTGAGTAATTTATATATAATACTGAACTGTCCGTTCGGGCGATTGCCTACGAATGACTTAACGAAATTGAATGAAATTTGAGCTGTAGATAGCTCCGCAAATTTGTAGTCGAATACAAGTTATTTGAGATCTCAATGTTGCGTATTTATCGAGATATCAGTCGTTAAAGTTTAGAAGTTTTAAGCATTGCCACTAAAAAGGAAAATTCCAATATGGCGTCTCCACTTGACCAAAATGGCGCCATCGTCGCTCTCACGTGCGCCAATCACGTGCTACCAGTGTTATCAGTGACACTTTCAACACTAGATTCCGAATTTAAAATTATTATTCAATTTATACCTCAGACAAATCCACAACTAAAGTGTTAAAACGTATCTAATGATTCACTTTTTTACGGGATACAGTCGAGCGAAGAGAGCAATTTCCCTAGTAGTAGTTTAGGTGGTCACACGGTGGAAGAAAAAACGCCGACACTTCGTTGCTTATGTAGTGGCAAGAAAACTTGATTAACAAAAATAAATCCGACAGCTTAAGAAGATCAGAATGAATAACGAATTGACTGAGAAAACGCAAGAGAGAACAATAACAACACAAAAAGCAAAATATCACTTGAAACCCTTATTAATTCTCCCAACACCCAAGAATAGCCTCAATGCCCTGAGCCCGGTATACAAGCAAAAGAGTTTCTTGTATTTTGACGAAAATTATCTCGTACATGTGTGCATTTAGAAATGGAACGCTCACTTTCCAGGTATGCTAATAACAACACGGACTAGGTCTCAAGAGGAAACGGCTATGATGAAGCCGACAGCTGACGAAATTAAAATGGTGTGAACGTCCTTCGTTCGGGTTCGTCCCACCCCCATTCCAACAGCAGGACCAGATATCGGTAGCGACGCTCGAAAAACCGAGGTATAATTAAGACGGCGTGGAAAAAAGGAATTTCTAATATTTAAAAACTTAATATAAATTAGCAATTCGGGATCTAGTGTGGCAAATGTCGCTGGCATTACGTTGGTATCACGTGATTGGCGCACGTGAGAGCGACGACAGCGCCATTTTGGTCAAGTGGAGACGCCACATTAAAAATAATAAAACTTCAACGGCTCATATCTCGAGAAATACTCAAAATCGAGATCTGAAATAATTTGCACTCGATTACAAATTAGCGGAACTATCAACAGATAAAATTTTATTCAGTTCCCCTGGCCTCGCGCAGGAAGGAAATGCCCGAATAAACAGAAGGTGTGAGTGACCGTGATGTTGATGGTGAGTGGTGGGATCGGAAAATATGACATATGGGCGGATCGTGAGGGAAAAAATCTGCCCCATCCAATCAGACATTGAGTCCCCGAGTGATTAACTCTTCTGGAACATGAGGGAGTGGAAGGAAATAACATCCAATCGCAGTTTTGCCACCAGAGAATATCCCTCACTCCATCCGTGAAGCTACGCGGATTTGAGAATTAATTTTATTTCTGTATTCGATTACTTAAGTTTCGCCCAGATCGGAATTCGAACCCCAGACTACCAGAACAAATTCGAGTTCTCGATTTTCGATTTCGAGAAATTCTATATTTGAACAACCCGCCTACGTAATTAATTACCATTTAAAATTAATCTATCTAGATTTCTTTCTCGAGAATTTTTCCTGCGGTTTACCTCTTCAACACTCAAATATGTTAAGCAAAACAAACAAAAACGACAGTTTTCGAAGGAACGATATTTATCTTATCGTGTGGCCAAGCTTATAGTTGAATATTTCATGAACCAGAGATACTCAAGCATTTCATTATTAGCGAGTTTCGTCCATCATCAGATTGGTCATAGGTGGTGACCTCTATCGAACCTTCGCGAACATTTAACCAAAAATCCCTAAAAGTGCAACGCCCCCTCCCCCATCGAATTCCCCAAGACTACGAAGCTCAGAAGAACCGAATAATTACGAGAAAGTGGCTGTAGTTTCTGGCGTTGTGTGTGCATTTGCAGCTCCAAGACGTGAGATGCCACCGAGGGCAAAGACATGGTGCCAAGGAACTTCAAACGTTGTTCCGCCTTCCGCGTGTACACGCCGAGAAAGAGTAGTTTGACGAGAAATCTCCAGAGAACAGGAGGAGGATGCTCAACAACCAACACGATCTCTGAGCTCCAGACACCCACACTTGGGAGTGCGGCGAATCCGGGGAAACTTGTTGGGTTCAAAGACAACAAGATCCAAACAGTGACAAGAGCATTGGCACCGAGAAATTGCAAAACAATATACAGGTAACATTCACTCGGTTTAAGGAGAATTCATGTGACACAAATTTCAAGACATTCGTCAAGACGCAATCTCTGACTAACACAACAAAAATTACCAATGGGTAACGAATTTCCAAAATAAAACAAAAAAATTCGACTATCCCATCAATACTACTGTTGTCCTAAAGGTTATGTGGTTTACTGGAGAAATTCGTATACATAGAGATAATTCTCGGTTGAAAGGTTGTCATTGGGATCAATTTGGCCAATCTCGTTAGACAAACAAGATTGTGCACTCGAGTGCACTCGGGACCTAAAGATTGCTATTAGGGCCACGTAAGAAACCTCGGCTTCATAAAAAATATAAGTCATGTACAGGAACGCGCGTCATTCACAGACTCGGAAGGAAATCGATTGATGTTCCCACTATTATTTTTTTTTCGTCATGTTCGTCTACAAAACACGGGACAAGCAATTTCATTACGTGCACACAATAAATTCCAAGTTCGTTGTGGAATTCGCAGGCAATTCGCCACGGCAATTCCATGACACACGAAGACATTCCGTAATACGGACGGGTACACATCAATGACGAATCAAAATTAGGACGTCTTTATGTTTGAAATTGATAGTCAGGTGGATTGACAAAGGCCAGAATGGAGGAGGAACAGGTTGGCGACCTTCATATATAAGATATAGGAATTAATAATACGAGTTCTAACTTATTTACCAAGATACGAAAACGGGACTGGCGGCCCTAATGCAAACTGATATAATTTTGCCTAGCCTAGGCTTCAGATCTAGATAAGGATTCTTAACGTGTACCTCATATAACTTCCATGCACGGGCCACGTGACTTCCATTTCGAAGGAAGACATCGTAATTTTTCTTAACCCCCCAAAAATTCCAGAGGCCTCGACCGGGAGTTGAACTCGTAATCACGGGTGTCATAATTCAATTCGTACACCTTCCATTAAATTAAAATGCATTGAAAGCTCGCAGTGTTCAATAGAAGATAGTTGGAGAAAGCACTTATATTTTTACTAATATTTCTTTTAAGCGGCGTTTACACCGGAAAAGATCGAAAAAGCTGGAGCCCATTCACACGCTTTTGTAATTGTTGCTCAATAGATGGCGCGACTGCACGCCAATTTAATGAAACAATTTCTCAGTAGAGGCACTGATGCATGAAGCATTCGTGTCAAAAATGAGCGCTCTCTTGTTGTGCTTTTGCCGCTCATGTTCTATCGAGAGCGGAACGTAGCCATTAGTGAGCGCACAGAAGGCGCTCAGTAAACGGATCCCATGCGAGGCTCCCTTCAGAATAGAAACAATTCTATTCGTAAAGGAACCGAAAACGCTCCTAGGAGCCGCTCCTCGAAGCTAGGATCTTTCGGTTTGAAGCTGCGATGTTCTCGCTCCTGTGCGACCAAGTTCGGCTCCGTACGATCCGATCTTCTCCAGTGTAAACGCCACTTTAATGAAACACGCAGCTAGATATTGAAAGAGCCGAACAAAACCGCTTTCACTAAAGTTCTGAAACTCATGCAATATAAATCAGCTCAGCGCCTCTGCTCCATCATCTAATGTGCGTTAACCCATATACACTAAAAGGATATCAAAACGTTCTAAAGATACAATTTACTAAAGGCAGCACTGATTTTAAAGAGGAAGCATTAGGATACCATTGGCTACAGGGCATTGTCACCCATCATCAAGTGAGCGTGAATCATCTGTCAAGAAACGGTCTCTAAATTAATTAGTCTCATGATATAACCTATTTGCGGGAGATGACTCAAGCAATTTTCGTCTGGCTTAATTGATACTACATCCCCCCCGTGTTGAGTCAATGCAAAATTCAAGCTGCACGGATACAGATTAAGCGGCTTAAAGAGCAGAGTCGGTATCAAGACCCACCAGTCGAACTCAAGACTTGCATTTCTCACAAAAGAACAAAAGACTTACACTTTAAAGATGAACTTCAACGCCTGTGACGTGTTAGCGTCAGTGTATGAATTAGCGTAGATGCACGAATGATATACGCCGTATAAATATAATTAAAATTTGCTTTTGTATAAGAAATATCACCTTTGAGGTTTGGTTAGAATACTCAAAGCAAAGCTAATTATTTTACCGACGTTTCGGTAAATTATCGTTCGTCTTCGAGAGATGCATGAATTTGAACAACAAAAAAATTCAAATTAGGTTGAGGCGCGTAAAATTATAATTACAACATCTTATGGGTTCATCACAATTTATAAAGCAAAAATTGAGTATCAGCGAAAAACTTTAATTTGAAGAAAAATATATTATTTTGCATTGAATATACTAATGTTCTTACTGCTTTAACTCAAAAAAACTCACTGTTCGCTAACCTTGTTATTTTTTATGACTATTGATTACTAGTGACATCATGGTTAATGTATTTCATTTTAAGCAAAATATAAAGAAATCAGTAAATAATTGCTCGGAATAGGAAGGTGGGGGACTCCAGAGATACACGAATGGTTATCCATAAATTATTAAGACGCAGTTTCCCAGCAGACGTACGTTGAGGACAATAACTTGACACTCGCAATTAGGGACGTTGAGCTCGCCCAGCAATAGTCACAAAAAAATTAAATGGAATTCCGAAAAATAAACTCATACAAATCTAGTAGTTGTTGCATCCATCGACTCCCACACTTCACCCTTCCCCACCCCCACCAGAAAGATTCCACAATGGAGAAATACGGTCGGGGTCAACGCACTACCAACTCGAAACTTTGAACTGCATTCGCGCAAAACTGTTTGATAAGAATATAAGAATATCTTCCTGAGAATCACCGCCAAACATTCCAAAGTGATTTCAATTTTGTAAACACACTTAAAAACAAACAACACAGAAAAAATTAAATTATGTTTCTGTTGGTCAAGTTCCATCACCTCCACCGCACCAACCACTGTACATAAAATCCATTGGGTGCACAGTTTAATTTCAAGCCGAACCGGGATTCAAATTCGGTATGAAATGGCTCTACCTCTCCAGGTCACATTAGTGCTGAGTCTTAATTCGTGGAGATAAAAATATACCAGGAAGATTTTTGTCAGAACGTCTGTGTGAATTTAATCGGGAACATGAATTTCGGGACAGACCGAACAAAAGAGACGAACACTAGTGGCGGACTCGTCTGTTAATAATATTTTACTAATATTATCAATTGAACTGGTAATTGCGAAAAATACAGAGTTTCGAACAGATCGAACAGTGGTTAGAGCACTGGACCGGTAATCCAGGGATCCGGTCTTCAAGTCCCGGTCTGTTTGAAACTGTATTTTTCGCAATCAGCAGTTCAATTAATAATAATAGTAAAATATTATTAACAGACGAGTCCGCCACATATTAGTCCCGAAATTCATGTACTTGAAAAATATATCAGTTTATCAACGAAGAGTCCAATCAACAAAATGGCGGTGGGGTCTTGGGAAGATAGAAGACGATCGCCGTTTCTTTTGTTCTTTTTGTGTGTCAATGACGCGGTGCTTATACGAATCTACTGCAGCAGACGGCAGAACCAATTCAAACATTCAATAATTTGGAGCCGCTTGATCGCGAACTGAAACGCGAGAACCCATTTTTATCAAATCTGAGAAAAGTGTTGCGAAGCAGTGGTGAGCAAAATTGGTGGACCGATTGTCGGAATGTCCGCAGGATTTCTCATTATACTGCGTGGGAAAAATATCGAGATTCATCTAATCGACTGGATGATTATTCCAGGACGGCGATGGATTAAAGGCGATACAATTGTGAGAAATACTGAGCGAGATTCAAACACCAGATTTCTTAACTGATGTACTTCGGCTACCGTGCTCTGAATTCCTAATTTGTGATTAATTGGAGTCGGAATGACATCAATGAATCCAAGCTGGTCATCAAACCCTGCAAGCTCCGCCATGAAATTTGATTGATGTTCTTCAAATGAAGACGAAGTCTTAGATGGGATTAGCTATTTTGCGCCATATCTGAATATTCTCTGGCGGCCTTCGAGTTAAACGCTAGTGGAATTGACTAGATTGATATCTAATGAAGTCATTATTGATGTGACAACCGACAACTGTAACCAAAAGATCTGGGAGTACATAGGACATTAAATCCATATTTGAGCCGGTGGTTTCTGAAAATCTTGGTTCGAATCCAGTGTGGTGGTCATGTGACTTTTTTATATAACCCGTTCACCAGCATCTGAATGACATTGTTCCTAGTAATATTTTTTCTACGGATAAATCCTTAAATAACGTTTCGATTAAAGTGACAAGGGATTCCGAAAAGTGTGTCACCACTGAGCTAAAGAGCACTACACCCAGTGTAGGTGGTAGTCAGAGTCCTAACGCTTTCCTAGTTCTACCCACGATCGTGGATGACTGTCACCATCAGTCAGTGTAACAGCTGTGCGACCAAACGAGCCCTTCCCCTCACCCAAAAAAAAAAACTAAAATCGTCTTTTGACGCTGGCACAAATTCTCCCCCCCCCCCCCTCCCGTGAGAAGCGTAAAAATCCATTCGCCGCTGGCACATTTCTTATAAATTTCAGTGGAGAAAAAGTGCAGAAGATAAGACGAATATTCAGCATATGATCCGAATATATAGACGCTAAATGGGTGACTATAAACTTGGAAATCAATTTCCTCCTACGTGGACATGGTTGAGCGGAGGTCGCCACACGCCAAGACGTTCTGGAGCTCTGAAGATTAGTTCTTGACACTGGTTATGACAAAAGGCTGTCGCCCAGACACGAGGTTAATCAGAATGTGTTGGCGGAGTGCTCACCAACGAGACGCCATGCTCAGGATCTCATTAAGACTGGATGAAGAGAGCAGAAGAAATGTAATTCGCTATAAATAATTCATGTAATATCGACTCGAACATATTGCCTCGTCATTTATGTTATCGTGATGGCAAACCGCGCATCAAAGGAACTAATTTGAAAACAGACTAACCAATAAGTATACTTAGCAAGAGCATAAGATCCGTGTTATGGTTATTACAAGCAACGACTTCACATAATAACCATAGACGAAAAATAGGGAAACAAATACGGAGCAGATACATCGACGAGCTGACGAGCCGCCACAAATAAAAACATATAACTGTAATTTGTGAAGCGTATTTAAAAAAGACAGTAATTGACTGGTTAGCTAATTAGGTAACGTGTACCAGATGAAGATGTCACTACAGCTTACAATATACAAACGATGAGCTTGAAAGACTAATAGAAATGGATATAGGCTGTCGTAAGCTGGTGAACGTGAGTTGAGTGCAAAATTGATTTACTAAAAGTGTCATGTGTAAAAATAGAATTAAAATTTGTGGCGCGTCGTATTTGCATATCATTCATCTTTTTTTGTTGTCGAGCTTATCTTTTCAGAAACAGAGAACGACCGTAAGGCAATATTTAACAGATGCATATGGACTATCAACGAATTGTTCTCTAGATGGCGTTGCCACTTGTCACAGCCAACTGACTACTGTACCAGCAAATGTGTCCTAGGGCAAAGTGACGCTTAAATGACGAGTTGGTGCAGCTGACTTTAGGCTTTATTCACGAATTTATTGTGCATCGGTGTTTAATTGCAGGATTTCTTGTCAGACTTTAAAAATAATCGCATTTTCTGAATTCAAAAGTATTTTTCAATCCATTTTTCAAGTTAATATTTCAATGATTAAGAAGAAAAGAATTATTTTTTAAAATGTCATTACAATCCCCCTTCAGAATTCTGAGCAGCAACCTTAAACTGATCTAACGAGAAATACTAAAATTCTTATTTAATTCAAACTCAGCACGGTGAAATGCTCTTGAAAAGTAAACACAAAAATGTGTACGAAACGCGCAGAGGGGTCACAGGATGATTTCAATTTCAGAAAAATACTCTGAAGAAAGAGCGATGAATAGTGAATATTATTTTTCAGTCAAAAAATCAGGGTCGTTGGCACCAGAATCCAAAAGGATGGAGGGAAGAAAACCACATCGTCTCTGCAGACAACACTCCAAATTTTCTTATTGTTGCTAAGAGGGAAAGGACGGGGTAGGGGGGGAGGAACCATAGATAGAATAAAATACTATCATGGGGTTGGCAAAAGTGCTATTTGTACTTATACTTCGGGCTAAGTAACAACGAGAGATTAATCAAGCGTGGAGATTGATTTACACTTAATGCCATTAAGCTGTACTCACAAAAATAAAAAAGAAGGGCTAAAACAAGGGAAGAGAAAAAGAGAGTTGAGTGTTCCGTAGATCGTATTTCATTTTGGGGAGCACCGACAACGAACACTAGGCGGGTTTTTTGCTAACGGAATAACAGTAAACAAAAACTACATGCACCATTTACAATTCTTTTTTAAGGGTGACGTTAATCAAATGACAATTATAGGTCAAACGGCAGGTAACAGTACGGCGTATTCAGAATATCAAACTGATTCAAAATTGGTGTTTCGGTTGGTTAGAGAATAAATGAAGAAAATTAGATCGAAAGAATAGAATCTGTCCCAAAAAATGAGAGGAGATTTAAAGACATTTAAGTGAAAAACTGTACATTTTTCTGAGAAATGTTGGTTTGAAAAATCACACCAGTTGGCATTACTTTCTAAATTATAAAATAATCCTGTGAATTTAAGTCAATTTAGTGTTTTCGTTTCGGCAAATGAAAGCTCGGAATTTGACGTCTTAATCAGCTTCGACCAACTTCTTTTTGAAAGAGAACGCTGATTTATATTGCGAAGTCTTCAAAATGTAGCCGAATTTTTGGAATTTTTAGAATGCTTACGATCTCAAGATATATACGAGTACCAGTATGTGGAATCCAAAGCAACATACATTTTTGGCATTCATATTCCGGACAACTTCGTGGTAAGATTAAAATAGAAAAATGTTTCAATTTTTTGTGCCAAATCATTTTTCATCACTATTTTTCTATTTTTGGAAATTTAGAAAATTTATGAGATTTTAAAATAGTTTTACGATGTAAGCTTGCTAGCTGGCAGACGTAACTAAATATAAATATACTTTTCTGAGTCGCTTTAAACAAACTGGCTAACTCCAAACGGTGCACTATTTTGAGGTAAGTGATGTTCGACTAGGTTAAAGCCCTAGTCCATCGCATTAATTTTGTTATTCTGGTCGTTTAAGATCATCAAGAAGTCAGCCACCGGAGTCTTCATCTTCCCCAGAACACTATAATAAGACGCCAAGTGCTATTTCCAGTTTCAATTTCATGGATTGGTTTGACCCCAACACTGACCGCCAAAAACATCCAGATTTAAGAGCGTACATATATAAACTTGTTTGACCATTGTCGATCCATTGGAAAAGCGTTCGCCGCCCTCAAAGGCGAACTGCAGTGGTCAAACTGTCATTTTTCCCCAATATTTTACTACATCCATCTGATTGAAGAATTCACATACTCAATACTGTTGGAGTAACCAATGAGTTGGAAGCGAGTATAGAAGACGATCCCCATTTCGAAGACGGTTTCTAATCAATATGATGGACTTAACAAATTAACTCGCCAATGAACTTCGCACAGGTAAAAAAAAACGGGGTCGACACGGCAAGTTTTACACCTGTCAACGTTTGCGTGTACACACTTAAAAAAATGTCTCATTTTTAAGACATTTATTGTCTTTTGAGATGTGGAAAAATTAAGAGAAATAAA
>JAQGBY010001300.1:0-30676 GCA_034698785.1 Mycogona germanica
AAAGCCCGCGCCGGGAATCGAACCCGGGACCGCCGAACCGCAGTCCGTCATAAACCAACTGCGCCACGACGGGTTCTACTTTAATTAGTTGAGATTCAAATTTGCGGAGCATAGGTGGTGCTGCTGCATATCGACTTAATTTTATTTCCCGTAAGTAGCGCGCCACATTGTGCTCGAGAAAAAGTTGAACAGTTCAGCAACGAAAAGCGCCATAACCACCAAATCGAACCCAACCACTGGCCACCAAACGGACTTGAATCCAGTGAACTACAACATTTGGGGAGTTCTCCAAGAATAGGTTTACAAACAGAAGAGTACCAATATCGAAGATTTGAAACTACGAATTAAGAAAGCTTGGATTGAACTTGAATTAAGAAAACGTGGATCGACCAACGTATAATCGATTCGCCAATCAAATAATGACGCGTTCGACTCCGGGCTTGTGTCAACGCCACCGGAGAACATTTTGAGCACATTTTATAAACCAATTTTGTTCCTACACTATTGTTCTATATAATGGCCAAATTTAGTTTAAATCGAAGCATTTTTCACGAAGTTGTGAATTTTTTTTTATTGGGGTCTACTTTTTTTTTTATAGGACGCATAGTGTATATCGCGAACACTGCGTACTCTTTTCTTCTGTTTGTATACGCAGAGGATTGCTCGCTGATCCGAAGCGAGTTCTCAGTTATGTAAATGCACTGTCCGCCACCAGGAAAGGGATGATGATGATGCGAGAGGGGTGTGGGGGAAGAGCGACTATCGCATCCTATGGCCTTTGTGCACATTATAGGTAGCTCGATTATGGATTCGGTCCATGTCCTGTAACCCAATTAGCCGCAGTACGCCCGCGCTGCGATGTAATGCGCCATCTAGTGGCGATCGCCACATGCTCTCCTTTGTGGGGATCGGGCACTCACGTAGATATTGTGTTTGCTTGTCAAACGACGGCAGAACCATTGACGTCGACATTGACATTGCCAAGTTATTTATTGATGCACCACTTTGCTGCTATAGCCATTGACGATATATTAAATAATATATGATCTGTTCAATTCTTAATTGGCAAGAGCAATCGTGATTTAAATAAATTATTTCTACATTTTCTATCTACGTTTTCCGCTCTTTCGTGCAATTGGAATTGGTTTTAATTAAAATTACATAACACTGACACAAAATGTACAGGCATATTGAATTCGTTATTGTGCTGCAAAGGATTGCATTAGGATGCGTTGACTCGCCTGCGTTTTTCAAACTCGAATAAATAACTTATTGTTTTTCGGCCATTATAAAATAGACTCTGTACGTTTTTCCCAAATAGCTTTCATTGAATCAAAATGTGCCCCGGTTTCAGGATGTAAAAGATCTGGAGAAATTCCCGAAGCTCAATTATTCTTTGTTTATAATTAAATCAATCAGAAGTTGGCGTAGACTGATTATGTATCAAGTGTGCACAAATATGCATGTGCATGTATGTTACTAGGTTCCTTTATATTAAGGATTGTATATGGAGAACCCGCTTTTGTGTCTTGGTACTTCACACATCGCGATCCGCCATCGGCGCGACGTCGCCCAAGCCTGTCCACGCGGAATAAATGTTCCTAGCGGCCTCCCGCAGTCAAAGTTATTCCAATAACGACTTTCATCCGGTTGTGATATATTCACATTCGGCGATTGATTTATGTTTGCCCGAGTCGCTCTTCCTCACTTTCTCTTTTTTTTCTCGCCTCGCCAACAACTGGTGACGATCGTTCACGGGCGTGCATAAATCTATCCAATTGAGACCCACACGCTTCATGCTGGGCCTACCAAAGAATAGTCACGATTGGAATCTATCCATCGCACAACCACGAGTCAAGAAAATGATTAATACTTGCCTTTTGGTTGCGCCACAGATCAAATGAAAAATATTTAATTTCGAACATCCCTTACGGATTTCTAGGCTAACGAATGGTGCAAGGTTTCATTTTATTCCTAATAAATTTCTGGCAAATATTTGGTTAATGCAACCTGCTTATTTAAAAAAAATTAGTATAAGACATTTCTCGTCTGTTATAATGATTCAGAATATGGGCTCGTAGTTACAATTTTATTTATCGTCCCAAAACAGAATGAAATTTTGAGTGGACTTAATAAGGTGTGTGAAGGTAAAATAAATCTCAAAGTATTACGGACGCATTTCTGGGGATATCGATATGTCTATAGTTCTGCAAAGCTCAAGTGATTGCCTTTTCATTATAAAAACGTAATAGAATATGGCTTCGTGATTGCAATTTTATATTTCAATTTTGTGCCATCAGTCATACTTTTTCCCCTCTGCAACTACGCAGCGGTGTCCGACCAGTGAAAGGCTGGAGTGAAGATGGAATGAGTAAGAGGAGACAACCAATTGCATATACACTGTGTGTGTGTATAGAGTCGCGGATGTTGGCGTATTCAGGCGAGGAACAAGAATTTCGGGTATTGTTCGTTTTTGGAAGGAAGATAATTCCTAGCACAAACAATGAACAACGCGTGCCGCGGCTGGCAGAGTCGCTTACCTCGGAGTCGGAAGATACGCGACTTCATACGCGATCTCCTGAGATCTACGGTACTTGCTTTTTTGCCAAACCCAAAGTGAAATATTCTGAATTGTTGGTCAGTTTGCCGCCCATGAACAATGATACTTTAATTCCTCCGCACATTAAATTTAACCCATTGTTGCTGCTTATGAATGCTTGCCCTACAGTAGTTATATTGGTAATTCAGTAATTTTAGTGGTTCTTTTTATTTTTTTCCCCGACTTTCACAAATTGAATCCCTGTTACTTTTAGTTTTTGACTGACAAAGGACTATGATTTTTTAAAATGCTCATCGATCAGCAGTTTTCGTTTTCTATTTCATGTTGTACGATGGTACTTTGAGTCTTGCGAATATCGTCGGATAGGTCTCTGGAGGATGCGTTACGTCACCGGCATCTCAATTTTCCATTTTTTTGTCCTTTCCTCCCCAGCCATGCGCAATCTATTGTAATTGGTTTGGCATTGCTCGGATACCGATGAAACGTGTGAGGGGTGGCTCCAGAAAGACAGGCATGCTCGGCATGTTCAGCATGACCGTATAGTTGACGTGTGCGTTGATTTTCTCCAGCGCCACATCAATATTTTGACGGGCTACATACGTCTAGTAGTCGTCAAAAAGGAGAAAGCTAAGATTCGGGTACTCTTTCCTTTCTCTTTCTATTGGTGTTAAAATTTGAAGAATGCGTTCGTTCTTGAATATGGGGCGATTATACTTATGAGCATTGTCAATTTCGTGTTCGCATTTCTATTGTGTTGCTGCTTATTGGATAAGTTTCCGTAACGGTTCTTTGAGACATGTGCATGCTATATACACCATGGGAACGTGGTTAGCAAATTAGCGCATGCTTTCTGAAGCAGGCATTCGTCTCGTTATATGCATATGTTGTCCTTTCTTATGCCAAATGTGCCATTTATTCAAGTTCGAATATGGATTTATCTATTAAAAATATCTTATGCTTATACAATAAACTGTAGTATTGCGTGCTGAACATTGGACACATAATAAAATTAAATGTGGTGGCTTCAATTTGACATTAATAGTGATGAGTGACTGCGTTAGAATGCGAAAGGTGTTGTTTATCCGCTAACCATTTCCGGGAAATATATTTTTTAAATGTGCTATTTTTTCTTTGACGTAGTTTGAACCGCTTTCACTGGACTTCATTGGATCACGCTTTAAAAAAATATGGTTTCGCGTAGCTCAGCCTGACAATTTGCGCTTGGCTTGATGCTCGACGTACAGAACTAGCGTATTTTTTTATGTTTTTGGATGGGGATCCCGTTAAGAAAAACGCTTTTAGTTCGGCGCTTTCTCGTACTAGCGCGTCACTACATTTTCGTTCAGATTTTCACTAACTAGTTGACATCGTGCTGAATAGCGCGTTCTCTGGACGGGTACGAGCCGTGAGGCCGTAAAGTACCCGTGGATCAGACGATCCCAGTGATACGGCTCGTATATAAGGACCCCAATGGCGTCTCCCGGTGACGTTAACGTTGCAGGTACCTGGGGACTAGTTAGCCTTCTTTTCATCGGGAGACTACTCCCGTCTCTTTTTACCTTCTCCAAAAACGGCGCCAGTGATAAGCGCCTACTTAAAAGACGCTAAATGTCGTGCAGATAAGAGCATCCACGTCGTATTGCTTGCAGCTACACTCAACAACGAAGTGTAGTCGGTGGAAGCCAGGCACATGTGGAGTCGTTTCTTACACTTCCAAATGCCATACATCCAGATAATTGCCAAATACATTCGAGTATTGTGAGCCAGGTCCTGTGACATGCGGGAACATATTCATTCGGTTGCGTGTTGTATGAATACTCTTATCTCTCGCCTTCCGCTTTTCTTAAGCAATCGGGGAAAAAGGTATATAAACGTGGTTAATCTGGTAATGGTGACGCAACTAAATCCACGGGCAACTAAATCCAGAATCCCTCGTTGCACTATTGGCCAATAAATAAATATATATGTTTCCAATCAATTGTAGTCAATCTCACTACAGTCGTTCTTCACCCCTCATGGTGTTTATTCACTGTGCGAGGGGCACGTCCAGTACCCCGAGATCGAAATTATCGAGAGCGAATTTCTAGAATCGAACCCGGTATCACCGAGCCACAGTCGGTCGCAATACCGACGGGGCTACGACGAGTCTTACGATTATAAATATTATAGATTAACAAGAATTTTCATGTAAGAATTGAAAACGGGCAGGGAAAATAAGTGTGGGGTATTGAGGGAATTTTGGGAGCTAGGCAGAATGATAGACGACATCTACGTATTTGTTGGTGTATTAGGCGTTCTCTGCCAGCCGCTGCTGAAGCATTATATCGCACTTAAAATCCATTTTAGCTTTGAAATGGTTAGTCGCGTATGCAAGGACGGATCCGAAAATAATTTCGAAGATTTTCCCTCGGGAGGTGCGGCAGCGTTTTGGAGTCAAGTGGCTTGTGGTCGATATTTGTAAACGCGGGAACTGCCTGTGGATGAATCAAGTCTTTCCCTACGCCCCTCTTACGGTGAATTCGTCTTCAGTTTTCACATTATCTTCCTCTCACACCTTTAATTTTCGTCGGACTTTCTTATCCTAAATATTTATTTTTTATTTTCTTTTAATTTTAATTGACTGTAGTGTATCACTGCAGGAGTATCTTGGTGCTAAGGCACTATAACCTGCTGCTGCTGCTGCTGCAACCAAATTTGAATACCGTTTTAAAATTGCTGACATTTTCTTAGCGAAGTTGAAAAAAAATGACTGTACAGTATGTGCCAAACAAGAACGAAAAAGAAATTGCCGATTTTATGGTTAAATCCTGTGACTTTAAACCAAAATGAAAGTTTCCCTGATCTGTTTGAATACGCAATTCTTTTTTGTCGTTTTCGTTTTGAAAATTTGTCCCATGATTTCAATTGCCCTTGTAGGTACATGTATTTATTGGCTGCCATTTATTTGTGCACATCCCAAGTATGTATTCATGTGCTAGAATATTTTCTAACGTTTTCTCATTTTACAAATCTATTTGTGAATCTAATCGAACGCCACTGACTCGAGATGCACAAAATCGGCAAAGCGAAAAGACATAACAGAACTTGTGCGTTGTAAACGCCTATAATGATGTCCTCGATTGCTCTCTGAAAGATGGTTTTGCCGCGTCACAGCCATTATGTGATAGTCGAAGGCAGCTCAAACCTTATAGTGACTGCAGACTGATTTCCCCAACTGATTGCTCTATTAGGTAAAATCTATTTCGCCTAGCAACATCGCTGGAAATGTACGGTTATACGATTTTTTTCTTTTCAAAAGGTGAAATTGGAATTTTTTGCTCATTCTTTTTTGTTGATAGTAAATAGAAAAAAAATATAGAGAATTTGTTTTCGCGTTGAGTTTAAGAATATATGATTATTTTTTTTCATGATATTGACGAACGGAGAGAAAATAAAATAAAATATAGCGATGCGTTATTCATGTGTGGCATATTGCAAATATTTACGTTTCAACAGAGCACGATGAAGTAAAATGTTTAAATATAGTAGATATTCGTGCCGTGAATCACGCGTATTCTTCTTGTATGATCAGATTCAACATGCGAACTAGTTTTCCGTTTTAGAAATAATGAAATGAGTGTGATCTATTTGTACTGTCATACAAGAAACCTTTCTGTAGAGGCTAAGAGAATAAACACAGCATATGGACCAATAACAATGACAATTTCAAGTTGGAACCCAACGGAACAACGGTAGATTGTTCCTTAATATTTTGACAATCATAAACAATTATTTCTGCTTATTTCAAAGTATTTAAATACTTTTATCAAGTGACATTGATTGTGTAAGATAAAAAAACAGGTACCGTATTGGTCCGCATCGAATTTGACTGGCTTCTGGTTTCTACTATTTTAATTTCTTGGTTACTCTCCCATAAATGGGGTGCCCGCCTTCCGTTTAACCAATGGCGACCGTCATCTCTCGGAAGAATAAATGTGCGCCATATTCCCCCCCCCTTCGCCATTTTAACGAGGTCGTTACACGCGTGGACGAGGCCCTTCTGTCGCACACGCAGATAACACGCGTACACTGTATATATGCAAACGTGTCCTGTTCCACGAATGGAAGCGTAAAAACACGAAAATTATATCAAAACTACGTGTACCTATACGGCTCGACTAATTGGCACTGGATCTTGGGCGCCATGTTTTCATTAAACATTACCGTGTCATAATGACAGCAGTGGATTAAATTACAAATGCACTCAAACTTGAGTTTGGACGTGGCGCCTCTGCATGCGCGTCTAATCCGTACCGTGACAGACATACTGCATCGTGACGTCGTATCGCTGAAGTACGAAATCGTTTCTGTCTGAATTATGTGCTAACTACATGTACAATAATATGTAACGGTAGATGAAACCGGTAAATGTTGATTTTATTAACATTTACCGGTATATATATGTTCCTTTAAAAAAAACTTGATTAATCGAACAACTACGGTGCATCCTATTTTTCAGTTGGTGGGCGATTATCATAGTTTGGTGTATCAAGGTTTATTTGTAGAAGCATCAAATTAAAGCGCTGATGGTTAGCCACATTTTTCAAATTAAAATCAGATCATGCAAAATTCTCGATCCGTTCGCATTTTCATGAACACCACAGTGATATTAAATGCATCGTATTTTCCTTGTAAGGTGATTAAATCGTTAATGTAATGGTCGGGTAAGCACCTATATGCGACGTTAAGTGTCTATAGACAACTTGTTTATGCTTGATGGCGAATACAGATGTAGGTGTTTATGCTACTCGCCATTTCGCTCTGCCACCTATTGCATCATTCACACGAATACATGCATGAGTTTACGCACCATTGCTTCTTTGTTTTTATTTTATTTCTTCTCTCCCTCCCGATATCCACGCTTTGTTTTGGTTATGTATGCAGTAGCCAGGAACATTTTCAGAGCGCGTCATAATCTGACCCGGCCACCCCCCATCTCCCTACCAGCCCTGCTCCCCTCCTCTCTAGTTTTTCTTTTCTGTGTGTTTTATGCCTTTATTCCAACTTGTAAATCGCTTATGCGTGTTATGATTGTTTCCACTCATAAATTCAATCGCCAACAGCTTTGCAGCTCCAGCTTTTCAAGCAGTTGTTGCGGGTGCAGGTCTGCAAATGCTTTAGTGCTCTACGAGTATAGCAATAGAACAAATACCACTGTCAAGTCTTGTTTTTTCTCTCTCTCTTCTAAAATACAATTTATTGTCTAGTATTTGAAAAACAGTGGATTTTGTGCACCAGCAGTCGTCCGGCTAAAAAATATTCTATCGTATATTCTATAAAAAGACGTTTTGATAGACCGACCATTTCAACCATTGACCATACGATTTCAAAACATGCATGTATGTATGGAGAATGCGAGCCTCTTGAACATATGCTGAAGTACTATACTTGTACATGTATTTTGTTTACAAATGAACTGCAAAAAAGAATTAAAGGAATCGAAAATATAGTTATTCTGGGGAAAACATATTGCACTATAAGTCTATAATGTGATGTCGATTGTTCTTATTCATGTCATCTTATCCAAATCTCTTATTAATGTAACTTTATAAAATACAAATGATGGTTAGTGGGAATTTTTATTTATGGTTGTCCGCTAGATGACGTCGAGATAACGAACTATACATTGGGGACGTTTGACTAGTGACTTTTTAAACTAGAGTTCTTAAAATATAACATACTCATCGATGCCAATAACAATGTTGACCATACTGAAGGGGAAATGGCTGATGGGTTCCCTTATAACTGATGGATTCGTCTATGCTGGGGTGAGCGGGTCACCGCCAATCCGCTAGGGGTTGGGGTGACTGGGATATTGCCCCCAATAAAAAAATAATAATAAATAAATAAAATTCTGTTTATTCCATTCAATTTTCCTATTTATGTAACACACTCGCATAAGAGTATAGTCAAAAGGCAACTAAAAATTGATAAACCGGTCAACGATCTACAAAAGTTAAATCACCACTGCGCTGAAAGTTTCCCTCCCTCCCTGCCTACCCTCGCTCGGTGTGATTCACGCGAGTCTATGCCCGAAATTCGTTTCGCGTTAAAAATCCAAATGTCGCGTGTCCACACTCCCATTTACAGATGTTTGCCGTTAGGTGTGAGCGTGTCGAAGAGCTTTTTACAAGTTAGAGAGTATATGGGGGGGAGAGCCTCCTGTCGTGCACTCGCTGTGTGTGCCAGCTTTATTGCTATTGCGCCCGCGAGAACGGTACGCCTATAATGTGTCGCCAACCTGCCTCGTCCTAACACACCTCATCCCGGGAGACATGAACACAACCCTGTCCGCACCGGTACTCGCCTCTCGCCCTAACTCGACCAGGGTTACACCCTTGCACGCATAGATGCTTAATTAAAAAGTACAGCTTTAAATGATGTAATAAAATGAAATTTAAATACTTTTACACCACAGTACACAAAGTGTCGATTGACTGAATTAGGCTAACCATAACATTTTACGAGAATTTGTGATAACACTTTTTTTTAGTTGCACCACACCGGAAATATTTCGCCAAATCCTAGTAATTCAATTACGCTCTGATAGCAGCACTTCAATTTGTAGCTAACTCAAATTTCTATAACCGATTAAACAACTGCAAATTTCCGAATCTTAGACTCGTTTTAGTTGATTTAACTCATGACTAGTTGGTCCAGGAAGGAACTCGCACTCTGTAGAAGCATATACGGTCTAACCTAGGTAAAAGCTAGCCTAAGCTGATGAATAGACACTTGTCAATTTATATCTGAGATGTTCACTCAATAGCAAACGCAATATTTCTTCACGTCGAATTCATTATAATTACATTTTTTTGGGTTTGGTTGGTAATGTCCATATCTTGTACCACGGAGAGAGAAATCTCCAGTACGAAGTACGTACGGTTGATGGGTGGACTCAAAAGCTCGCTCTTCTTCAATGGTGGGGTGGGGAAGGGGCTGTGATGGAAGTGCGTGGCTTCAATCTCGAGCGCACAACTTTCATTTTCTATTCCCCGCGATCGAGCGATAGGGACAAAGAAATAAACGGGGTGTAGCTACAGAACGACTTCGATTGTCAGATGTTACCATATTGGCGCTTATTTGAGTTGTTCTGATCTCATAGGGAATGTTTCTGTACTGGAGGCCAGAAGCTATAGCACTGGACAAGGTAGAAAAATGCATGGCCTAGTGATGACGCGATATATATATATATATATTTTTAATTTGCGTGTTCAGCAGTGTGTGTATCCAGATTTCTAGTAGTCCACCTCATTGGCTGTAGCCTTTCCGCACGACGACGCTGCGAGGCGGCGGTGCTTCTGCCCACCGCACGCAGTTGCATCATGTGGCGCTAGTTGTCTTTGGGGGATGATCCATCAATGTCGAACGATCGATAAAACACCTTTTAAAGATTTCTTTTCTCTTGCTGCTTCCTCTTTTCTTCCTCGTCGTTTTTCCCCCCTCCTCCACAATCTCTCAATTTAGCGCGATTTTTTCCCCCCTAGTCTTCCTCTCTCGCTCGCTTTCTCAATGTGCATTTACATTCTCCTGAGATCCCCAGTGTCCTCATATGAGCGCTTTGAAACTGAACTAGGCGTGCCAGAGAGATGGTGGCAAATATTTTATTTTCTCCCGACTTCCGGCCTTCGACTAAATAAATTGCGCAACTCTGCATCGGAAAATTGAAGGAGATTGTGCCGCAAATTTATTGGTACTTTCAAGAAAGACAACTGAAATGCCTGCGAAGATGGGCGGATAAGTAGTAGTCCATGAACTCCTGTCCATTTCGGCTCAGTTCACACGAGGATACATTTCTCATTCTCGGCCGACCGTTCAGTACACGTAGAGTCTCTACTCGGCGATCTGACGTGTTTTCCTCCCCCGCCCGTTTCCGACGCGAGGGACGTAGTTCATCGCTGACAACTTGTTTATCTTTTAATTTTCTTTTTTTCTGCCAAACCTAAATCGTCATGGGACCCCTTGTGTCTGCGATTGTAGGCTATAAAGCGAGCATTGCGATTAAAGAAACCCTTTACTGTTAGACAAGAGATTGAAATTACAAGAAAATAGACCTAAATGTTGTGTGGACCAAGACCAAAAAAATAAATAACCAACATTTTCATTTTACGATCAGTCGTTCTTTCCTTTCCCCCGAATGAGGTGTTTATGAATTTACACATGTCAGAATAGAACCTTTACGACTGCAGCTCTCGTGGTACTTCAAGCCTGAAAATTTGTTTAAATCTTCTCTCAGCATAGCGAACAACTGTAAAAATGCCGATTCTACCTACTAAAATGATTTAGAAGTTATTTAAATAGAATCGCATTTCCGTGGTCTTAGAATGATGCATACTAGTATAACGGTGGGCGCATCCTCAGGAGGAAGCCAAGACGATTGCCTCGGGGACGCGTTGGCAAATTCAATAATAAAAAATCAGTTTCATCCGCAGCTTTGAACTATTCTTGCCCAGAAAAGCTGCTATGAACCGTGCGCAACAAAAATATAAGAAACAAAAGAAAAAATGTCTATCGATTTACCTAAAGTGCCGACTGACTGGCCGCCACTGGTGACCAACTGTTAGTCACAATTTCTTGCGATTTTAAAGTGGAACTCTTTACAATCCGATCTGGTATTGTCTATTGTAGCCCTGACTTTGATAGTCTAATAAAAGTTTAAATCCAACTTTTCCAACTCGCATTCTGGCAACCTCTAAGATTATCTAATGTGGCTTTCGCGTATGGCTGAGGAGCATTGTGTGATTGCCTGCTTCAGGGGTAGCGCTGTCTCGGATTGTTCTCGTTACAACGCTACTGAACTGCACACTTCTGATTGTGGGCTTTAATAACCATTTGTCACAGCGACACGTTTTTATCGAATTAATTAATTGGCGAAATTTTAAACGATTGACGCTATAGCACAAACTTAATTTTTAGTGACCAAAAATGGTTATTTACACCTTTACTAACAAATTAATTTTCCACTTTTAAAATTGAAGTAGGTATTACTCTGTAGTTACGACATTTAAACATCGTGCCCTTATATAATAAAACAATTTAATAGTAATGTTCATTCGATCCGAAAATTGTTAGACGTTGCAACACTTTGCACTTGAAATTGTATTACATTATCTTTAACATGTTACATCAGTTTTATAATTTCAAACTGCATTTTCTTGAGCCTATCTCAAGGCTGGTGCTGCTGCGCTGGTAGAACAAATTGCGGAAGCCCCTACCTAACACGAATCCATTAAGTTTGAAAGCCAATTTTGCATTACGGCACATTTTTTAATTTCTCCTCACCATTTTTCTGGGAAATATTGGCTTTATTCATCGCTGCCGAAGTTATGACAAAAGACTTTGGTTTGGCACTCGTTTTCGAAGCTTTCCATTTGCGTAGGGTTAATAGGCGTCTAGATTAAAAATGTTATTTCTATAGCACGAAAGTGGCTTAGGGAAAAATCATTTCCCCCGGCCCCGTTTTGTTAGGAATCTCATGATAATGCCTCGAACTTAAATTGATTTCGCGCTCATTACGTTCAGTGATGGTTTTCTTGATGAAAATGTTCGTGCAGGCTCGATAAGGTCTTCCTGTCATGGACTGCTAGATTTAGGTTAGTGATCGCATTTGTTGTTTTTTCCGAATATGTGATCACGATTAGAAATTATTTAGCTAATTTCAATCACAAAGTTACGTTTTCATATATAAGTATTTGTAGTTTTGTGGATACCAGAACTGCTTAGGTTAGATTAACTTTGAATATATTATATACCAAATAATGAAATTCATTGATCGTCTCTCGCATACTGATCCTGAAAATAAAATATTGACCCAGCAAAGATTTCAACGTCGGTTGTTAATTTTATAAATTTTGCCTGGTGATTGAATTTTGTAATTAAAATTAATTGTAATGTCATAACAATAGAAAACAATCGTTCAATTACAGCACTACAGCTATTTGGCTACAGGCAAAAGCATCTCTGCGACATTTAAATAGAAAATTCTGCTAATAATAATCACAATAAATGAAACCACCTATTTATGGAAAGACCTGGAAAATTCACACGTTATCTACTTTCTTTCTGCATAGCTTACGCACCCCTACCATTTTCTGTCATATTTCTTCCCGACGAGTCTCCAACCTTTGCTTAACAGATGTTTCAAATATTGTCTCTCTATTGAAGTCGCTTCCCCGACGTTCAATTTCCTTCGTGTTAGCAATTTAGTTGTCGAACTATGTTTTTCTTCTCTCGCAGTCGTTCGCATTGTTGTTATTACTGTTGCTACCGCCGCCGCCTCCACTACGTAGGACCACTTTTCACCACCATCGTCTCTGCTGTCGATGATGCGGCTGCGTTCTATCGTTATTTCTTTTCTTTCCCCCCCCCCCTGGTGTAGACTATCCTCACGGGACCATGTTCTGAAGATCTTATTTAATATTCCAGAATATTTTAAAGAATCTTATTTAGGGTGGATTTGCTTTTTAAATAGGCCAGCTTTTGCCCTGCCCGTCAAGTCAATTAAAGCGATTCTATCATTTTCCTTATATTTTAATTTCTTTTAGAGACTTCCCTAGATCGATAAATGCTACCTGCAGTCTAGACATCCTGTGTTAACTTGTATATATTTTTTATTAAATTGTGGGGGATAGCTTGAATGAATAGAGGTCGAGACCAGACAGATTCAATTGTATCATTTTTTAATTACGGAAACCAGGGTTTTGGTTGAAATGACTGAGTTCGGTATTGTCTTTACGAAATGCTATTCAAGTATGAGACCAATTATATTTAACATTGGAAGGGGAATAACGGCGTTATCGACATGCAGGGATTTTTAAAAGTACCAAGTGCCTCAAGAGGATATAACAGACCGTCATCGAAGGCCTTTTTTACAAGAGATCCCGAGCATGCTCACGCGATTTACTTCGCAGTGCCAACGCGAATGTTTATTTTATGTACAGGGCGATGGTTTAATCATGAGGCTATTACAAATAATGTGTAAACATGTGCATTATGTTGATTTGAAATTGTGCTGCGCACGTTTGGTGAAATAGTGTTTCTGCTATGAGCGTTATATTCTTTACGGCATTATGTATTTAGCCTTGGGGGCACTAGGCAGTCTATATACACACACACATGAGTATTTTAAGTGTTGGAACGATGTTAGGCATATTTAAGTTTCTTTTCGCCGAATGACACTGCGAATCATTTATGATGTCGATGTAAATGAAACTGCTAACATTTTCTCTTTTAATTAAATAAATTAAATAGCTAATTAACGAATAAATTGAAGCAGGAAAATACAATTAAAATTTCATTATTTATCTCACGGTTGCATTTGATATGGGACTCGTGTGAATCAGATCGCCAATGGTCGCACTCGCACCGAACAGAACACATGCTATGTGTATATTGAATAAACTGACATTTATAAAATAAACAAGCTAAATAAGATCAAACTTATCAGAATTTATGCTATTGTTGTCCACAGTAAACTACACAATCGGAATTTGAAAACATGCTTCTTTAATAAATCGATAAATAAATATGATTTTTTACAATGCATTTGTAGTTATATTCTAGTTTTAAAATATCATATTTATTTCCGATCAATGGGACCAACAGTTAGCGCATGAAGAGTTGCATTCTCCAAATATTTGAAACTAAGCCCCGCATGAACCCGGATGGGCAATGGTCGCACTCACACAGGACAGGGCATTCACTGGCTCTCTTGTCAAGTTCTACATCCGCTCGAGTAACTTGACAATTTCGCTTTATTTTTTTGTCGTGATGAAGATATGCACGTTACAGTTGAAAGGCGGTTGGCTGTCGGAAAGACATCCTGCGCAAAACTTTTATTGAGACTTTGGTAGGAATTTAGCGGAAGAGGCGCCTCCTTCCCCCCCCCCCATTTTGGTTTACCAGGCACGTGCCCTAACCCGATAAGGACACAATCTGTGGACGAAGCGTTTTACTCGGCTAATGCGAACCGATTGTATGTGTGCGTGTGGGCTGAGTGGGACTCTGGGAACACGCGTTTGACACACTGCAGGAAGCCCGAACCGACTTTTTCAAAAGATGGAGACTAATCATGTCGTTTGCTGGGTTCCTAACTTTCTATTAGGTGTATATGGGGTGGCAGAGGCGGTGTGGTGGTGGTATAGGTGGTGGTGGATGATGTCTGCTTCTTCCTAGTCATCGTTGTCAACGGTGCCTTATCTATATAAGAAGCTTGGGGCAATTGCCCAGGGATTAGATCATCTGAGGTATTCAGGCGAGATTTAAACAGATTGCCCATGTAAAATAAAATCTGGAAAAGTATGGGGTTCGATATTTTCTTTCGGTATCTTGGGAACTACAACAAACTATTAATGTTCTCGGTGATCAATTATAAAAATGTTATGTGAAGTTCGCCACTTTGATTGGCCAGCACTGCACTGGACCAGCTATTCTAAAAAATCAAATTCTATAATGAAAAAGTAGATAACTAAATTGCATATTTTACGCAGAAATTTTGCTCCCTCTCTTTGTGTAGTCTCTTATTTTTCGCTTTGCAATCAACCTCATTTCGATGACTTAAAATTATTTGTATCTAATAAATAATTTTAAGGTTTGTTCAAATGGTCAATTTGAGCAATCCTCTAAGATAATACTTTAAAAAAAAGATGAAATGGGTTTATGTGATGCATTTTGCCCAGGGCGCTTCTATATATTTGTCATTGGTGGTGCATGAAAAGGAGAAGGCGGTTTTAGTGCTGCTGGTGTCTAGGGAGGGGGGATCGACCAATAATCCACTTTACCTTTGGCAATCAATAAATCATGCTGAATTGCCTGACGTTTTTTTCTTCTTTTTGCGCTCTATTCGGGATGCCTGCACGCACGCGACTGATGTGAGGAAACAGCGAAAAGTGGTTTTCTACTTTTCGTTTCGTCGTCGTGAAGCTGCTTCCAGTTTCTCCCTTTCTCGACGCTATCTTGCATTCAGTCTTGTACATTCGTTTCAGAACGCGCACGCCGGGAATTGGGAAGATTGGATGGATGGGTCGCGTTGGATTCTTGAAAATAGTCAAACTATTTAACCAGACCGGATAAGTAGACTGGTCGATTTCAGATTCTCATGGTGCTCCGTTCGATTCACATGAGATATTTGTCTACCTGTACAGATTGAGATTGGCTATTCTGAGCGCTGGTTAAGAGTGTGACAAAAATTGGCCTACTGTTAAATCAACTAGGTCGAATTTGGTCTGCATGTGGTTTCAGTCTACTTCACGTGTCTCAACATATTTAATTTGCTTATAAGTTGGCAAGCCAATCGGGTAGTGCGAATAACGAAATGCTGAAATAAATATATTAAGCCATCGGCAAATTGTAAAGGTACTATGAATATTTGGTTAGCTTGCTGTGACTGTGGTTCTCAAAAGCAATATAGTAATTAAAGATTCTAGAATTCACTATTTAGTAGTTAATCTTGACGTGGCTTCGACCATCCTAGTCAAAATAATCCCATGTTTGTCGTATTTTCGTGACTGAAGAATGATCGAAATTGTCGCGCATAATTATCCGGGTGTCGGCCGTCTTTTCTCATCACGTCGACCCGTGTACGTGTTGTGCAAACCTGCGTTTTTCTAAATCTCTCGTCATCGTTGGTGCAACGCGACCATCCGCATCTCGTCATCTTAAGTTGGAATCAGATGGTCTGTCGCGTCACTTATTGCTTCCCCTTTTTTCTCCCACCCTTCTTGTGCAGGACGCGCGCGCGTACAGCGTATGCGCGCCTCGCCAATTAGCAACACCCATGCCATATTTTTTCTCCACATATACACACACACACACTGAGCATCGCCATCGTACATTTCCACCGCACCAACCCCTACCCTCCTCTCCTCTCTCTCGCTCCCCCCCACTCTTTTCAAGCGGCATCGCGGTTTTTTCTTCAAAAAAGATTACGTATTGCGTCGTGTGGTTGCGTCGTTTTTCCCCATGTACAGTATATAAAGACTTGCGCGACGCGTGCCTCGATGCGCGCATAATATAAAAGAGTAGCAATTAGCCGGCGTTGCTTTTTTGTGGCACAGCGACGACCATAATATATATAACGACGCCAACACAAAGCTGATTTAAGGTTTTCTACTCTCTCTCTGAAGGCGGGGGGGGGGGGAGTTGTCTCTGAGCAGTAGCGAGAACTTGACTTTAAAGTCGGTACGGGACACGGGGCACCAGACCAGGGTGCATCGTGCCACCGTTGGGGATTGAAGGACGATCTAATCGGGATTTCAATTGTAGTTCGATTAAAACAATTTTGTGAAATTTATATATCGCGTACAATCGAATTTTGAAGTTTTGCGACAGTTTAATCAATCATTTCAAATATATGTTGTTGAAATTCCGTTATTTCTTAGATTTATGAAATGGTGACTGTTCTGGATTCTGAGAAAAAAGTGTAAGTTGTCGGAAATCCAACGTCTCGCCAAAAACATTATGCCAAAAATACTACCAACAATAGCAGTCCTAGACCCAATTTGAAATGTCATTCATTGTAATAAATATACGGCGATTAAAAAAAGTAGAACCCAATAAAGAAATCACAGCTTCGTCAAAAATGCTTCGATTTAAATGAAATTTGGCAATTGCATAGAACAATAGTGTAGGTACAAAAATTAATTACAAAATGTGCTGAAAATGTTCTCTGGTGGCCTTGACACAAGCTCGGAGTCTAACGCGCCATTCTTTGATTAACGAATCGATTATTCGTTGGTCAATCCAAGCTTTCTTCGTAGTTTCAAGTCTACGATATTGACAATATTCGATTTGTAAACTTTTTTCTGGATAATTCCACTCTGGATTGTAGTTACTGGATTCAAGTCTGGACTGTAGTTACTGGATTCAAGTCTGGACTGTTTGGTGGCCAGTGATTGGGTTCGGTGAACTGTGGCGTTTCCCGTTGCTTTTGCTTTTGTTGCAACTGTGACTAGCTACGGTGAGTGGACGCACTGTGAAACAGTTGAACCGCTGCAACGGGATATCTTATAGGACTACAATCCAGTGGAGAGTTTTCAAGGAAATGCTTTACAAACCGAAGATTAAAAAAGGCTTGAAACTATGAGTTATTATAACTCAGATTGAACTCAACCAACGCCATAATCGAAAAGAATGAATAGCCATAATAAAATTTTGATACGAATTGACTTAACGAGCTCTCAAACAAAGGATGAACTTAAGGCAAATTGAAGAATCCTTAGCGAAAGATAGACAAATCCGAAACTGTTTAACGTCGTGAAACCTTGGCCGACCACACCTTTTCCAGGTCCTTTGTCCGGAAACCCTTAAGTCATTTACCATCATAATTTTTGTTAAAATCGCATTTTTCACTTAAATGAACGACATTTTTGCAGCAAACTTGAGCAAGCGCGCTACACGTTTACGTAGTTTGCAGGCAGTCAACAAACGCCACCGGTCATTCACAACATTAGTTGTGAGAAATTTGAAAATCTAAATTTGAGTCCTGGAATTCGAAAGGGGAGATACACAGTTGTCTTTATTATACCCAAATTTGACAATGATCTAGTAATTTTCGGACGACTTATTCAATTTATAAAAACGGGCGCATTTCAGTTGTGCGACCTTGTATATGGGCTCACTGTTGAAATGCTAGCCCAGGGCGTGTTAGCTATCAAGAAAGACCCTTGGCGTGAGCACTCGGGTCTTAATGGGATGGCGGCAAGGGCTGTGTGGCGACAGCAGATGTTGTGGCAGGGGAGAAAATGAGAAAAAAAGATCGTGAGCACCACCCTCCAATTAATAGACGTTTTAACTGTATTTTTAAACTTCCTATAATGTGTTTTTGGTTGCGTTCAAGTTCCGTAAAAACACGTGTCTCTATGGGCTGGCGTGCCATTTGGCACACATAGGCAAAAGTGGCGCGCTCTTAAAGCATGCAACTCTCAAGTACATGGTGCCGAGTTCGTCACTATGGACTAATATATGCACACACACACACACACTTAAAAATACTGAGTAATTGTGGAAACGCAAAATTCTTAACCGGTTAGTAATTTAGCCTGGTTTATGTGCTCTCCGATTTTGTTTCAATGTCTAAACGCCCCTTTTAAAATGTGTATTCGTTCCAGTCATTTTTTCGCTTGCTGAAAATCTGCTAATTATTATATAAGAACATTTTTAGAAAAGCCTATAATATTAACAGATTTTCCAAGCTCTCTTTTTTCCCCTCTTTTATCTTTTTTCCGGGTAGCGCAATTCCGATTTGGTGGCAGATGGATGGAAACATCTGTGTTCTGAAATAGTGATTTGAAACTACTTATAAAGGTACTGATTAGCTTGGGAGATGAATTTCGCCAGTATATTATCACAAACGGACAAAACTAGTGATGTGCTGACTCGATAATTATTTTTGGTTTACATTGTATTGCCTTACCTAGCGTCATGCTGTTCATTCTGATGCATCGAGATTCTTTAACAACGACCCGAGCACAAGTTGTCATCGGACTAACCTGTGCTCTACTCCAAGGATCTACGTAACAATGGATTGCCGAATTCGTTTTTTTCTTATTATCTTTCCTGTCTTCATTCACGTCCGAATAACGGGCCAGCTGCCCGCTGCTCTGTATCTGCTCGTCGGTGTATGGAGGCCGGCAACCGGGCGCATTTACGGTTTACCCATCCGCAGATGCGTCCCATCAGTCGACGCTATATTGCCGTTTTCTATTCTTCTCGTAAACGAATTTTCTTTTCTTTTTTTTTTGGTAGGAGAATGGGGGTGGGTGGGTGGTGAAATAGCAACACTTACGGACGGCATAAACTGGGACAGCCGTTTGTATATTTTGCCTTCACCGGAGAGCCTCCACCCGCTCACGCGAGCATCATGGCAGACTGACTTTTCGTCTTCATTTGAACGATCGCATTTGTCCTCTTAAGACCCTTAACTCACTCGCCACCTTTCCTGAATGGGTTTTTGCGCCTTCCGATTTTTCCAGGCTGTAATGTGATTGATTTAGGGTGCTATTTTGATCATCTTGGGTAGTGATGTAAAGAGAAGACAAACAGAAACTGTCTTCAAACACGAAATTCGCTCACTCTAAATCCTCACACCGTAACTTTTTACCCGAACAGTTGTTATTTCCGAGTTAACTAAATGTTAAATGCGCTGCCTATTTGTGCTATTTGATCTATCATTTAGCGATTAATTGATATGGCTGGCATGCAACCATTTGATGCTTCTTTAGCTCAAACAACCTACTATACTTTTGAAACAGAGGGGGTGGGAGTTAGGATTTATTCTATCAGTACGAAACATGCTTTCAGAATATGAAGTTGCGCCCAACATTCTCTCGATCTCGGGCTCGATCTTCCTTTTCAAAATGTCTATACGTACTAAAAATATAGCACAAACATTTGAATGAAACCTTAATAGACAAATTTTGCGGCCGACATTGAAGAAGACGTCTGACACCGCATTTCCGGTACACATGCAGATATAACAATGTCTATGTAACATTATTTTTTTTTAGAGATGCGCTCGAACCCCTTGTTTTTCTTTTGTGTGCTTGCTAGCTCAACGCGGGGGAGGGGAGTGGAGGTCTAAGGAGAATACATTGCACTACATAATATGCGCGGCACTCACACCGGCCGGGTCGTTTGAATGGCAATGCCGAGCGCAAATCTGCGGTATCGTAACCGATTTGGGAACACAAATGGAATCCCTAAACTGTTCCGATTTTCAACTCTCTTCTTTTGTAAACGTTGTTCGGCCCCACCCCAGTGTCTGCGCGTCGACTTGCCTTTATAGACGCGCGCGAATTTCCCCCATTCTCTACTGCATCCGTCAGTGTCTCTGTCTGCCATCTTATCATCTCGTCTTGTTCTGCCATTTACTCTCTCGCATCATCGTTCGCCAACGCTTAGTTTATGTCTGTCCTCATGAGACCCTATTTGGGATTAAACCCCCTTTTAAATGCGATGGCATCGGCTTTTACTTGGTGACCATGCACTTGAATTTTGTTTGTGGGGTTTTTTGTTGATAAAGTGTTTATTGCTATTATTATTTTCTATCCCCTCTGTGCCTCGTTACTTCCGGTGGTCTTGCAGATATCGATTGGCTCGTTGCAGTTATGGTACGTGCGTTCATCGAAGACCTGATCACATATTATCGATCCTATCGGCGATTGGGACTTGGGGTTGCGTAGAACGTTTAGTGGCAACAATTGAGAACTGCTTTCACATGCTAAACGACTAAATGAGCGCCACCTAGATGCTATCTGACAACTGTTTCACTAGAAATTTGAACACAAATGAATGAAAATCCGTAGTTGGTCTAGGGTTTCTGGAGGTGCATGCACATACATAAACTAAAAACCAAAATGTCGATCGACTGAGACTTGTATCCGATTCTTCATATCTTGAATGAATGAGCAAAGATAAAACCATCTGTTTTGGCAACATTATATCCCATTTCTTTTTTTTTTTTTTTTGTAAATCGGATTTAAATTGGTAACCAATCGGCTTTATCGAAGCGTAGCTTTGGGAGTTGCATCAGTTGTTGAATGTTAGGGTTCGGTCTGGTATAAAGAAAAGAGATAATCCCGAGCAGACTGAATGTTTGATGGACGAACCGCATTATTCCTGTTGCCTTGAATACAAAAGGTAATTTTTTAAGTGATGCATATAAATCGGATGTTTGTCTCTCAGTAAAATGTATTCCTCGTCCACTAGGTTTCTCAGTGACATAGATTTATTTGGGAAATCATTTTACATAAGCTTGTATACTTTCACGTTTTATAATAGGTTGGAATACTGTGTTCCGTTTAGCCGTAGTGATCTTTCCTAAGTTGTGATCTAAGGTTCACCATTTTGTTTGTCTAAGATCCAACACTATTTCTGTGAAGGTATAGTTAAAAAAGGGTCAACAAAAATATAATTTCGACATCAGTATTCGGTGCCTAATTTGCTTCTTACTTTGTTCGTTTTTCATTAGAAAAATCCTTCCAAAAGACACTTTTCCTGTAATCTCTTCCTGCACTTGTCCTTCCAAAAGAATTTATAAAGAACCTGGCTTCGTATCAAAGGGTTATATGGGCTCGAGTTCAGATCGGGGCACCAATGTGACCTTCACGGATAAAATTGATCACCAGTGATTCAAAATGTAATCGTCATTGTACAATTTAAAGAAAATATTCTGAAATTGGATATTGCCACATTATTTCTCTGTGTGTGAGTCAGGAACATCTGGTACTTGTTTTACTTCACTGAATGCACCACACCCAATCAATTATTCGTTGCTCTTCATCACTCCACTGATAAAGCTATTGACGTGTAGGCAAAAAATAGTCTCTCCCATTTTTAGTCTTCTATGTATAATAGTTGCGCTCCAACTTTATGATTTTCTTTTTAGCATGTTTTTCTAATGGATTTATTGACTGTGCGGTACGTACATGTTTTCTATACACACTGCGCTTGTGGCAGTTTACTTTCCACGGCACACTGTCAATAAATTAACTATAAGTGAAGCTAATTGTTCCGCGATGCTCGTTTTAATTTCGAACCAGTAAATGCTTTTAGAGAGACTCTTATTCAAGTTTTTTATGTGTCATTGTGTGCATGCGCCCGTATAAGATTTCCACTAGCTAATTGACAAATGAGCTTTTTTATCGTTTCGCTTAGAGCAGCAGCAAGTCGAGCTGCCAGATGATAAAACAAAAGATGGTATGGAGCTTTATTGTTTCGTGTATATGTATATATTAAATTGAAAAGTTTTCCACCGGGCTTCACGAGCTTACACGCTGTTCGGCATCCAACAGTCTCTTTCGACTGACGTTTTTGCTTTTATTGGAGCTCAGACCCATATTTTTATATCTCGGTTTATTGTACCGTGTTATCGCATATAAAGAGAAGTAGTTTAGAGTATCGATCTCTGGTTTCCCAACTCATGATGAAGAGAAGCTTTTTCCCCGCATTCAAGAATGTTTTCTTTTTCAGTTTAAACGTGCTATTTAGAATACGCTTATACTGTACATTCATTAACACTGTTTGTTTTAGCATAGTTTAAACTCACTAACATATATTGTATGTTTATTGAATATGCCGTAGGTATGCACAGTCGAACAATACTTTAAGATATATGTTTATCCAAGTCGTATCACATTTTAAAATGTTTAATTAAAGACGATTTCGTTTTTATATATTTTTCTTAAATTGTGCGAACGTTTATAACGCGAAACGTATTTTCTTTTGTCCGACTTGTGCTATACATGTACTCAACATTTAATTAAATACTCGTATTCTTTCGTAGTCTTTGCTACTACTGTAGTTTTATTGTCATTTTCAACTTTTACCCAGATGATCTTTTGGCCTGTTCAAAGCGTGATCTTCAACCCTGTTGTGCAGGATCCATTTTGTCGGCAGGCATGCAGTGTTTTTTTACTGCACAGTATCGAATGATCAGCACACACGTACACAAGACCTAACAGAACGTAACGTATGGTAGAACTTGCTTGCGTGCGCGGCAGGTATTGGGGACGCGAACAAAAAGTGACCACCCAGAGTTACGGATGGCGTGCGAAGAATCCTTATTTATCGAATGTACCTGTCATCCAATCAAAAAATGCGTCTGTGTTGCCAATGTAACTGCCGCCGCCTCCTAGCTCTGCCGCATCCAGAGACGCTGCCAATAGATCAGTCGTCAAAGAAAGAGGGGCGAGTCAAAAAGTGTCGTTCGTGAGATTTTAGTTGCGTTGACGATTACTAGGAAAGGGATCTTTTAACTTCCCGATATCGTACTGGTACGGATCTTGATTTTTACTTCTATTCCGAAAGAAGGCGCGTGAAGGAATTTCTCTCGCCCGAAAAATTCCGAAGGTGTCGGCCGGAATCGAAACCGCGCTTTTGAGGCGAACGCGCTACCTCTCGACCACTCGACACCTCTGAATCGATTACAATATGTTCTTTGCGTCCTACTGTGACAGAAGGGATATATTGAACATGTCCGCCTAACTGTTGTTAAATTGGATAGCGCCGGTGTCATGCACGCAGCCTCATCGGGGGGAGCTTTATATACAGCGGCGTAGAGAGCGTTTGGAATCTTTTTTATGTACAGGGTGGCGTAAATGTTTTTTTTAGCTCACTGAAGTGTATATCACAGCAGGAGTTTCTGTACCCCTCTTGGTGCTTTAGGAACTATGTGAGGGGCTCAATTTCATCAGTACCCCGGGATCGAATAATCGAGAGGTCGCGCCGGGAATCGAACCCGGGACCTCCGAACCACAGTCAGTCAATAAACCAACTGCGCTCCAAGTCGTACCTGTACGAGGTTCCCGCACTAGTTCTCCTAGATTTTCCCATCAATCAGGTTAGTTAAATTTGTGTTGAACATTTGAAAGACAGTTCAGATTTCTCGACAAAATAAATATTTCGCAGTTGTAAAAGCATAAAAATATTCATTTTTGGAAAATTGCTATATATGTAATTACTGACTTTGTATATCGATAATGGGTGAATTCGGGACAGTAGTGAATGAAATAGACGGACACGAGTGGCGGACTCGTCTTTTTATAATAATAATTTACTATTATTTTAATTTGAACTGGTAATTGCGAAAAATACAGAGTTTCGAAGAGACTGGGAATCGAACCAGGGATCTCTGGATTGCCGGTCCAGTGCTCTAACCACTTGAGCTATCGAATTCAATCTTTCTCGATTTAATATCAATCAGACGTTCTAACAAAAATCTTTCTCATTAATATGTAATTATAATATTTTCAAGGTTTACCTGTACTTGTGTACCTTTTTCGAACATTGAGTACCTTAAGTGGTGTGGTAAGGACAAAAATTCCCAGATAGTAGAAACCAAATAGTTGTGAAGATCAATCCATGTTCTATGGAGCCTATCGTGAAGTCCTAGTCATTAATCATCGGAAAGTTTCATTACTTATATGTTTCATCGGAAAAATTAAATTAGACAAAAAAGGGTTAGTACGCTATGGTTGGCGTCTGCGATTTCTGCACACAGAACGGATGGGATTTCTGTGTGAATTCGAGTGGATTATGCTGAATGACTCGTGGCAATTCTTTTGGCGATGGAATATGTTTTTTGTGCTGTTTTTGGCCCTCCGAACAAGCCAGATTTAAAATTTGCTAGGAATAGAAGTGGAAACTGGTAAAAACACCTTTTTTTCTCACTCTCGGGTTGTAGTGATGTTGACTGAGGCCCTCTTGTTCTCGGCTGTATTCGCTCGGAGCATAGCTTCATCCTCGAACATAGTGCAAGTCACTGAACATGACGACGGCAAAATCGGTCACCACGAGAGATTCGAATCAAACTCGAGGGCTTTGATGTGCCACCGCAAGTTTCAGAAATTGTATAGCTCTCCGCTATGAAATTTGTCAGCTGGTTGAGATCATGTCGGGAAGGAAATATTTTCGATTTTTGAAAATTCTTGTGCCAACGTGTGCGTAAACGAGTTCTGATGTCGGCTCCTCCATGCATGAGCTATTGACCAAATGTTTAAAAAACGAGTTTCAAAAATTCGTTCTTTGAATGTAACTGATAAGTCCGATTCCAGTTGGTCCAATGGATCAGAGGGTCAGAGTTTCGAGCTCGTTTACCATAAACGGTTAATATGATGAGGTTAAGATGAGATGATAAGGAGGGTTTATGACTGTCAGAATTGACCAGGCAAACTAAGTATAAGTAATATTGAAATAAAAACTTTCGCTATTACAATTAGTTTTGATCCGTAATTTTTGTCTTATCAATTTAATCGTTTGTTACGTTTTCATTGATCATCTGCAGTATGAGATTGCTTCATGACTGCGTAGTTTATGAGACTGTTCTAGAAACATCTCATGCGACACTCCATTGGTGCACTGAGAAATATAGCCGGCAACTGGTGTTATTGTCGCACAGAATATCTCTGTGATAAATTTTAAAGCCACTTATCCCCCACCTACCGGCAAAGATTTAACAAATCGGCTACGTTTGTGGGCGCGCTGACATTTCGGCAAAACTAAAGGCTATAAAAAGCGTGTGATGGCCGACGAACAACATTCTGAGTTTTTACAACTCTTCTCAAACGTAAGCCGGGGATGGTTGCAAAAGTGTTTGCTAGATGGGATAGGATGAATCGGGGAAAGCCAACCGACGAGATATATTGGGACATCGATCTTAGTAAATACTAGTAAATAATTCGAAAGTTTCACACTGTTTCACGAACACACGTAAGCTTTGAGGATTCGTTAATCCTTTTCTTACAAAGAGACGGTTTGATGTGGCTGTAGTGTTACAAACTCTGCCGACAAGTGACAAAGAAAACGCGAAATTGATTTTCGACATGTAGAAGCTCGATTGAATTTCCAGCGAAATCATTGGGAAAAAAATGGGCTCTACTTTAACGGAGTCGCCTGCATAGATACCGGTATGTAGCTGGGAGGAAGAAAAGAAAAGGAACTGTTTGTTGGCGACTTGTCCGATCATATCAGTTGTATGACTGCAAAAGCGCCGCGGGCAATTGCTTAATCGAGTCTGGTCACATTGTGTCGCCCCGTTACGGGGACCCGTTCCGTGACGTTGGACCGTGCCAAAAAAAGCGTTTGGTTTGAGGTAGACGCGCGACTGAGCGCGTCAGCTCGATCTCCGCGCAAATTCGTCTCTCGCGCTCGCGCTCTCCTCCAGTCTCGCGGGACCTCTGCGACATGTTCGATGGTGAAGATCTTTTTCGGCTATTGCTTCAATGGGCGAAAGTGGGGAGAAAAAAAACTGTAATTTCACTAATGGCTGCTTAGAACACGTGACTAGACTCCAACGTGTGGTACACAATATCACAGTAATACATTGTAAACGGGGTACAGTTGGACTGCAAGAAGAACTAACCGTTTAGACATCGCTAGGCGAGTTATTTATCGCGGATTACATCGGATTCGGCGTGCGACCGATATACGGCTGGGCGAGGGTCCATGGTTATGACGTCATAAAATAAGTCCTTTTCCAGTGGTTTGTTTTAGGGTTCTGTTTTTTTCTTCATTTTAGCAGTGTGCTATCATGTTTTTTTAAAATTTGAAATTACTTTTCTGTCATTTTGTCCTAGTGACGCAGTCGTTTCTGATAGGTAGGAATATATAAAATGTTTCGTTTAGCGTCAAAATACTGGGGATGTGCCATACCAAAATCACGAATAATTTTTAAGAAGTGCAATCAGTTGGAGTGGTGTTTTCATTTTAGTTTATTCTTATTAAATATTAGTTATGTTATTATTTTATATGAAGAGTTTGGCGCCGACTCTGTTCCTCCTTTGTCGTCCGGCGCTGTCCCCGGCACAACTTGATATTTATTATATACATTCAAGACATATTTTTTTTATTTTAAAGAGGGTTTGTCCAGTTTTTAAAATGTCATCCTGAGGTTGCTGGTACCTAACCTTCGAGTAACAATAATGGGGGTACGGTAATATTTCGTAGGTTTAAGCAGTATTTAACATAAAAATTTATTTCCTGCTTGTTCACATAACAGTAACACCAAAAAAATGATCTCTTAAAATGAAACTCTACGAATAAATGCTTAAAATAATAGTACTCTCACTTGTGTGTATGAACAGGATACTCGTAAGGTGGTATCCTGGCGTGCCCTCGGTTTTTTTAATACTTAGCGCATGCCGCGCCCTCTGGCCCGACTTTCGTGAACCGTCTCACGGACGGGCAGGCGGCGCAAGCGGCACACACACGCAAGCACGCACAGGCAAATAAATATCTAATATGATATAAAGCTCTGGCTAAACCGTAGCCTAGAATCTCCCCAATGATGGATGCACTGTGCCGAGCACGCCGTGTGGGCGTTGCCTCGCGCAAAACCAATTTCGTAGGGGGAGAAAATGCACCATAGTCGGTAGGGGAGGCGACGGTGACGGCGGTGGTGGTGTTGGATCTGGTGCTAGATGGATGGGAGGGGATGGAGAAAACGAAGGCGTTAAAAAATTCAGTAGTTTCCTTGTCCTTTCTTTTTTTTGGCCCACGTTTTGTCTAAGCCGGCCGGTGAATCCTCATGTGCGTCCGCCTAAATGCGGAAACGCGAATCGTGTGCGTTCGAATGGGGAGAAGAGCCGTCGGTTTACCTTGGCTGCGTGGTTCCTCTGGTATGGTGGAGTTCGGACCAACAGTGGGACCGGCCATCATTGTGGTTGTGCATTCGTCATAGTCTCACTTTTCGTTGACGCCATGGTTCAGTGCTGAGCCGTGGGAGAGGTGCGAGGTTGGTTGGTGCTAAGCCGATAAGCGAAAATAGTTTTTTTGACTGTCGCTTCATAAGTCACTCCGACCAACTGGATTACATAAACTGCATGGAAAATTGATAATAAAATCTAGACATGCATTTCATCTTTCGCTGCCTTATTGGTGGCACAGCATCGGTGTTTCACTGAAGTAAGCGCAGCATTATCAGCGCTTCCTGAAGATGTATCCTGAATTCAAATTATTATGATTTTTGATGTCACCAATTGCGTTCTACTTTTCTTAGTAGTTTTATTTTGTATAAAAATAGGCTGTGTCAAGTTTAGCCCAAGGTCTTAGTGAGAAACACACTCTTCACCGGGGACTTTTTTACCCTCGAACTCCAGTTTGCACAGCGTCCATTATATTTCATATCGCGTTCAAAAGCTGAATCGAATTCTAATCTTCGGTTCACGTAATATCGGCTGTGCGAAAAGTGCTATCGCTGTGAGTGCAGCTCAAGATTGAATTCACGCAATCATTTTTCTGCGTTCGTGGATGAAGTAGGTGTTGTGACATCAGAGACCCAAGCAGCGAATCACATACTGAGACTGGAAAAATTATGTGAAGTAACATTTTAAAATTAAGTTAATCAAAACGTACTGTCGCGAAATTTCAAGATTCAAGTATTGTCCATGGAAGAAATGCCAATTTAAGATAACTGCCATGACAAGAATATGTCTTTTTAAGATGCGGTCCTTGACTACATATTGTCTAATGAAGAACCCATTCAAAACAATGTCCCTGCAGTAGTCTTAAAAATGCAGATAAATCTTGAAATTGACGACAAGTTAACGGTGGAGTATAATTCCGTTCGTTGCTCCATATAAGATGGACCAATTCCACAGAGCCAACTCATCTGTACAATTATTGGTGAGTGTGACCACTTATATTGGTTTTCCTCATTCAAGCCACTCTACCATAGAACGGTTAAGTATTTTTTTTATGTAACCAACACCGCTACACAAACCGACAACCGGTAACTAAAGGAGGACGTCACACTCAATCGTAATTAAGACCTCGGGTGGAACCTGCAAACCGCGCTTAATGTGAAAACAAAAGCGCTGCCCACGCTTACGGATGTTGAGCAGTCTCCTTCCTACAACGAATTGGTGATTAGTGGCGGACGCGTGTTTTATTGGTTGCCGGGGCGTATCGGCAGTTGTCTTGACTCCACGCAGACTGTCGTGTAAATGTGAGCGGTGTGATTGGCTGCTGTGTTTCGGCCCCCCTCAGTGCGTACTGCCGGTGCAATCCAAATATTTGGACATGGTTTTCTTTAGGTGGACTGACCAGAAGCTTATAGACAAGGTGCATGCATAACCAATTTGTTATCACGTAATCGGGACATCAATTTTTTCAACTTGCGACCTAGGGCGATAATCTCTACGTGTAACAATGTGTCAAAAAAGGAAATTGTTGTGACGATAAGAGCAAATGTTTTTGCACAGTTGCGTTTATTCGAAGTTATCATCGAAGACTATACTTCATAGGGTTATTTCTATAGCATAATCATTTGTCTTTTAATTGGTGACTGGAATGAAAGGTTAAACGGAGAATGACTGTTTCTTTTTAATTGGTTGAAATTTCTTTTTGACGCTCTTCACCAGATTCAAAATTCCTGCATTATTCTGTACGTTGCTGTTTAGAATCCCGTCAGTACTCTCATTTAATTTCATGATGCTGTACCTTTTGCAGCGCAGATATTAATCTGTATAGCAAGCCTTATCTTAATTCGCTTGATCTTTAAAAATAAATCTTTTGTTTGATGAAAATATGGAATTTGTAAATACAGACGGTCGTGTAAATATGAGCGTTTCATTTTGAGTAGTAGAAAGCAATTATTTTGTTAAGATGCCATTCATTAAAACCCATAATTTGTTTCGTCTACTAACTTGAAGGCGTTCATATTTTCTTGTATTTTTTTGTTCCGCTCACCTCGTATTTGACGCATGCGCATCTGATACAAAAGTAATTTTGACGGAGAGATATAAATCATATCATTTCGAGCGAATGTGAGGCTTTTTTTATTGAACATGACCAGTGATATACAATTCCGATTGCATCTACTGTACACTCGTGCCTGGTCCCGAGATGTTATTTTTGCACGTAGACGTAGATACAGGACTGCTGACTAATCGCATACTCTCCATTATTGTCGAACTCAATCGCGTTGGCCGATATACACGGCTGTATACCTGCCTGAATCGAAGGCGGCGCCGCCGCCGTCGTCGTCGTCGTGAGAAATACAAAAAGTAATGCGCGAACAGTAAATAACCTTTCGGGCAATTGAAGTCATCAATTAAGGCGGACGTGAGGGATGGATGGAGAAGCGCCTGGCGAATACGTAGAGCGCGTTCAGACGACGGGGAGACAACAAGAGACTGATTGCGGGGAGGTTGTACGGTAATGGAAGCTGCGTTAGGGGAGAAGGGAGGATGGAAGTAAAATTCGGTTATCAGTAGAGGGCGTGCAATTTGTGTGCGTGTGTGTGTCTAAACGTGGGGGCAGTGTTGGTGGCTACTAGTGAATCTTGACTCATCGTTTCCGTTGAGGCCGGACAGAACTTGCCAACGAGACATCGTAGTGGCAAACGTCTGTGGAAGTGTTGTGAGGTTCAAAAGCGCAAATCGGTTCGTCCGTCTACAATAATATATCTGCTATATCAATAACAAAATAAAATATTCCTAATAAATTCACAACGAATTAATTCATAGTGAAGTAGAGGCTGTTCCGGGACAGCACCGAACGAAAGAAGACGACCAGAGTCGGCGAGAAACTCTCAAATAAAATAATAGAAAACACTCTTATTATTCGATAAGGATAACTAAC